>MDKJ01337882.1:0-17247 GCA_005239525.1 Nicotiana knightiana | reverse complement strand
CGCTAGCTAGATTGCATTACAGTTCACTTTAGATTGCACCCGAGGTATCGTTATCTCTAATCACTATTCAATGGTACTAACGTCCCTTTAACCGGGGGCGCTACATCTTTTATATGGATGTAGGTGGTTCCAAAGCAGGTAGCTCAGACCGCCAATAGCGGTGTTTCCCTTCGTACATTCAGCAGATCAGATGAGCCTCACTTCCTCTCGGGGCCGTGTGTAGTCTATATCCTCTTTTTTGTATATGCTATGTATTTTAAGGTATAGTCGGGGCCTTGTTGCCGGCAAGTATTGTGTAAACCCTTAGTACTCTTAGAGGCTCCGTAGACATGATGTGGGTTGTACATATATGTATTTTGGGCAGTGGATGTGTTTACTAGTACTCGTGGTCTGAATCGGAACTATTGTATGTTTTGTGATTATCAAATGTTGAAAAGATAAAGGATGAAATGAACTCAAGTAATAGATTCATGTTTAAAATCTAAATTGCTAATTCATGTGGAATAAGGTATATTGTAAACACGGGGTAACGTGTTGGGCAGGAAAGGCAATCCAGGTCCGCTTGACCTGGATCACCTTGTTAGGCGCCGGTCTCGTCCCTCGATTTTGGGGCGTCAAAAACTTGGTATCAGAGCCTAAGATATTTTTTAAAAGTGTCCTAGGATGTCTCGGAGACGTGTCTAGTAGAGCCCTTCTTATCGGTGTGTTGTCGACCACATCTATAATTAGGGGGCTGCATGGACATTTAGGAAAATACCCTTTCATTGTTACTCTGTATCGTGCGATGAAGTGGAAGGTGAAAACGTCTTTATCTAACTCGTGCATTGTTCCAATTTTCAGTAAATGGCACCAAAGATGATAGCCCGACTCGGCCCAGAGGCCAATGCCACCCCAGGAGTGGCCGTGAATTCTTTATCTGATGGTGCGGGTGATAATGATTCCCCGACCCTGAATCTGACTGACTCTTCCATCCTAGGCCAGGATATTCCTATTCCTGCTCCAGCGGAGGATGCTACAGTCCCTCCCGTTGATATCCCTGATCCTTCTTCAGTCTCAGCTTCCGGTCCCAGTATTTCTTATGGGGACCTCAGGGGAGCTATTCAGATGTTGACTCAGCTAGTGGCCTCCCAGGCCCAAAGGTCACATGCTGCCCCTGCATCCTCTAGCGAGCAAGGGGATTCTTTAGTTTCCAGGGTCAACCAGTTTATGCGGTTAGCCCCTCCAGAGTTCACAGGCACCGAGCCAGAGGCTGATCCTCAGGAGTTCATTAATGAGATGTACAAGACTCTCCGGGTTATGAAGGCTACAGAGACTGAGGGGATTGAGTTGGCTTCCTATCAGTTAAAGGAAGAAGCGTATTTGTGGTTTGAGATGTGGGAGGGGTCCCGCAGGGAGGGGAGCCCTCCGGTGAAGTGGGATGAGTTTGTTGATGCCTTCATGGATCATTTCTTGCCTGCCGAGGCTATGGCAGCCCGTGCTGTGGAGTTCGAGGTCCTTAAGCAGGACAACATGAGTGTGTGGGAGTACCACATGGAGTTCGTGCGCCTGTCCAAATATGCCATCCACATGATGCCGACTATGGAGGCTAGAGTTTGACGGTTTGTTCAGGGCCTTGGTCCCTTGGTAGTTAATGAAGCTTCTACAGCTACCTTACATTCGAATATGAATTATGGGAAGATCATGGGATTCGCCCAGGCCATAGAGGCTCGGAAGTTGAAGATAAGAATGGAGAGGGAGAGTAGTAGTAGGGCCCAGTCAGCGGGCAGCCTTGGGAGTTCAGTTAGAGGAGGGAGATCAGTCTTTGGGAGAGGGTCATCAGGGCCATCCCAGTCCTATGCTCAGTCCTCAGCCAGTGCCCCGTCATCAGGGCACAGTTATCAGCAGGGGGGTCGGTTTGGACTAGGTTCAGACAACAGAAGGTTCCATCATTTGGTTCGTTCAGGTGGGAGGTTCCAGCAGCAGAGGAGGGTCTCATGCCCTAAGTGTGGGAGGTATCATTCTGAGCCTTGTTACTTGGATATACCAGTGTGCTAGAGGTGTGGAGAGAGAGACCATATGCAGCGAGACTGCTGGCACCTAGTCAGGGCGCGGGTAAGGGTACTGCTCAGCCATCTAGCTCTTCAGCCGCTACATCTTCAGCATGCCCTCCAGCTCCAGCAGGGCCCGGTACAGTTAGGCTGGAGCACGGGGTCGAGGGGGACCCAGTTGGTTGTATGCTTTGAGTGGTCGCCAGAGTGCGGAGGCGTCCCCAGATGTTGTTACAGGTATTCTGACTGTTCAGTCATATGATGTTTATGCTCTTATTGATCCCCTGTCTTCTTTGTCATATGTTACTCCATCTATTGCTTCAAGTTTTGGGATAGAACCCGAAAAGCTTCACGAGTCGTTCTTTGTGTCATCTCCGGTTGGTGATTCCATTACGGCCATGCGAGTCTATAGGAATTGTGTTGTCACGGTGTGTGGTCGGGATACCACGGCTGATCTTATTGAGTTAGAAATGGTAGATTTTGATGTAATTATGGGGATGGATTGGCTCTATTCGTGCTTTGCTAAACTCGACTGCCGAAGCAGGATTATGAGGCTTGAGTTTCCTAATGAATTAGTTATCAAGTGGGAGGGGAATAATGTTGTACCAAGAGGTAGATTTATTTCCTACCTTAAAGCCTCAAAGATGATCAGAAAAGGGTGCATCTACCATTTGGTCCGGGTTGCGGACACCACTTCAGATGTGCCTGCTCCCGAATTTGTGCATGTTTTGAATGAATTTCTTGAAGTATTTCAGGACGAGCATCCTGGGATTCCACCAGATAGAGAGATCGATTTTGGGATTGATGTATTGCCAGATACGCAGCCAATATCTATTCCATCTTACCGAATGGCGCTAGCAGAATTGAGAGACTTAAAGGAACAATTGAAAGATCTATTAGAAAAAGGTTTCATTCGGCCAAGTGTGTCGCCTTGGAGTGCACCGGTTCTTTTTGTCAGAAAGAAAGACGGATCCCTTCGGATGTGTATTGATTATCGGCAGCTCAACAAGGTCACCATCAAAAATAAATATCCATTACCTCAGATAGATGATTTGTTCGACCAGTTGCAAGGTGCTAGGTTCTTCTCAAAGATTGATTTGCGGTTCGGGTATCACCAGTTAAAGATTAGGGAGCAGGATATTCCTAAGACTGCCTTCAGGACTCGATATGGGCACTTCGAATTTTTGATAATGTCTTTTGGGCTAACCAATGCCCCAGCAGCTTTTATGGATCTTATGAATCGGGTTTTCAAACCGTTTCTTGACTCCTTTGTGATTATCTTCATTGACGACATCCTTTTTTATTTGCGAAGTCAGGAAGATCATGCTACTAACCTCAGGGCAGTTCTGCAGACTCTTCATCAACACCAGTTGTATGCAAAGTTTTCAAAATGTGAATTTTGGCTAGAATCAGTCGCCTTTTTGGGCCATGTTGTTTCCAGGGAAGGGATTCGAGTTGATCCCCAGAATATTGCAGCGGTAAAGGATTGGCCTAGGCCAACGACTCCGACAGAGATTCGCAGTTTCTTGGGTTTGGCTGGGTATTATCGGAGGTTCTTGGAGGGATTCTCTACCCTCGCCTCCCCGTTGACTAAGCTGACGCAGAAAGGAGTTAAGTTCCAGTGGTCCGATGTTTGTGAAAAGAGTTTTCAAGAATTGAAATTGAGATTGACTACGGCGCCGGTGTTGACCTTGCTAGAGGGTACAGAGGGATTTGTGGTTTATTGTGATGCTTCAAGGGTTGGTTTGGGGTGTGTGTTGATGCAGTGCGGGAATGTTATAGCGTATGCTTCTAGGCAACTCAAGAATCACGAGAAGAATTATCTGATTCATGATTTGGAGCTCGCAGCGGTTGTGTTTGCATTAAAAACCTAGCGGCATTATCTTTATGGGGTCCATGTGGACATGTTCTCAGACCACAAGAGTCTTCAGTATTTGTTCAAACAAAAGGAGTTGAACTTAAGGCAGCGGAGGTGGTTAGAGTTGCTCAAGGATTATGATATGAATATTTTGTACCATCTAGGGAAGGCGAATGTGGTAGCCGACGCTCTTAGTCGGAAATCCATGGGTAGCTTGGCTCATTTGGAAGCAGGTCAGAGGCTTTTTGGCTCGGGAGGTTTATCAGTTGGCTAGTCTAGGAGTCTGTCTTTCGACCTCAGACGAAGGGGATGTCGTGGTGCATAATGGAGCAGAATCTTTGCTTGTAACAGAAATCAAGGAAAAACAATTCAGGGATCCAGCATTGGTACAGTTGAGAGAGGCAATTCTGAATCATAAGACTGCAGCATTTTCACTCGGAAATGACGACGGTGTTTTGCGGTGCCAAGGGAGGCTATGTGTTCCGGACGTGGATGATCTTTGGGAAAGGGTAATGGCAGAGCTCACAATTCCAGGTATTCAGTACACCCAAGTTCTACGAAGATGTATCATGATCTCAAAGAGATTTATTGGTGGAATGGTATGAAGAGGGGTGTGGCGGACTTTGTGGCTAGGTGTGTGAATTGTCAGCAAGTGAAGGTCGAGCATCAGAGACCCGGTGGGTTGGCACAGCTTATGGAAATACCAATGTGGAAATGGGAAGTGATCAATATAGACTTTGTGGTGGGGTTACCTCGCACTCCACGTAGGTTCGACTCATTTTGGGTAATAGTCGATCGGCTCACGAAGTCGGCACATTTCTTGCCAGTCAATCCATCGATACTGCAGAACAGTACGCTTAGTTATATATCAAAGAAATAGTCAGGCTCCATGGAACTCCAATATCTATTATCTCGGATTGAGGGGCCCAGTTCACAGCTAACTTTTGGAAGAAATTTCAACAAAGTTTGGGTACGCAGGTAAATCTCAGTACAGCATTCCATCCACAGACTGATGGGCAGGCAGAGCGGACCATTCAGACGCTTTAAGATATGTTACGGTCTTGTGTATTAGACTTCAACGGTAGTTGGGATGATCACTTTCCGCTTATAGAATTTGCTTATAATAACAGTTTCCATGCTAGTATTCAGATGGCCCCATTTGAGACGTTGTACGGAAGGAGGTGTAGGTCTCCGATTGGATGGTTCGAGGTTGGCGAAGCGGAACTTCTAGGACCGGATCTTGTGCACCAAGCTACGGAAAAATTTAAAGTCATTCAGGAAAGGATGAAGATTGCTCAGAGCCGTCAGAAATCCTATGCGGACGTTCATCGAAGAGATTTGGAGTTTCAAGTAGATGATTGGGTATTCTTGAAGGTGTCTCCCATGAAAGGAGTGATGCGGTTTGGGAAGAAAGGGAAATTGAGCCCTAGGTATGTCGGGCCGTACCGGATCGCTCAAAGGATTGGACAGGTGGCTTATAGGCTTGAATTGCCCCTTGAGATGTCATTAGTGCACCCAGTGTTTCATGTGTCCATGTTGAAGAAGATGATTGGGGATCCATCAACCATTGTGCCGGTTGAGACGGTTGAAATTAATGAAGGATTGTCATATGAAGAGGTTCCAGTTGCTATTCTTGATAGGAAAGTCCGTAGATTGAGGAACAAAGAGATTGCTTATGTTAAAGTATTATGGCGGAGTCGACAAGTCGAAGAAGCCACATGGGAAGCGAAAAATGAAATGAAAGAGAAATATCCCCACTTGTTTGAATAAGTCCGGTAGTGGTTTTGAAAGTTGTCATTCCTAAGCAATTATATATTGTGTTAAATTTTGTGCAAGAACACTCCACTCCCCTAATTACCCTACTATTGTGACTTCTCAAACTTTGTGCCATAAATGTATATGTTGTTGTGATTAGTTGGATTATGTGCAACTCATTGAAATAGATGAATTATGTGCAACTCATTGTAATAGTTGAATTATGTGCAAATTTGTGGAGTTAACCGAACTATATGAGGCTTGTGGAAGTAATTGAATTACATGTAGCTTGTTGAAATGGCCGGATTATGTACAAGTTGATAGAGTAACTGGTAATGTGTAGAATTGGTTAAACATGTGTTTCGAGGGCTCTCTGACAGGTAGATAGGCCTAATTACAAAGGAAACTCTGGCGAAATTTTTAGAAAATATCGGAGTTAGTAAAAATTTGGGGGTTGGCTTATTTTGTGTTATTCCTACTCTAGTGATTCCCAGATCCTCATTTGAGGACGAATGATTTTAAGTTGGGGAGAATGTAAAGACCCGTAAAATTTCATGGCTAAAATAATGCCCAAATAGGTCCCCCGTGTTGTTATAACTGTAGAAATTCTTAAAACGGACCATTTTTGAGTAAAAAGTACCCCGGGACTTAAAAGATATAATTTTCCAGATTTACCTGCGGTCAACTATGCGATCGCAGATCAGGTATGCGGACCGCATAGTGGTTGCATACCTGGATAGTTTGCTATACATTTTGAGGACAGCTATGCGGCCTAGAATGCGATCGCATTTCACGAATGCGGGCTGCATAGTTGTCGCATTCTTGCACCTTGACTTTTGTGGAGGGAGTTATGCGACGCACTATGCGATCGCATAACAGGTATGCGGACCGCATAGTGGTCGCATACCTGGGCAGTCTACTTTTCTTTTTGGCCCATTTGAGGGCCATTTATGCGATAGGAATCCGGACACCGCATTTCTCTTTCGGAACTGTTAAATTTCTAATTTTATACCCGACCCCCAGTTCATTAAAACACCTACCCCTTTCATTTTAACCTCATTTTCTGATAAATTAGAGAGAGAAGAGAGTGGGTCCTAGAGAGAGAGAGTTCCATCTTCATCAAATTTGTTCCTCCATCATTACTCAGGGATGGAATTGATCAAGTAGGACACTATTTTCTTCACTACAAGAGGTAAGCTTCTACCCCATCAACCTAAATTTCCATATTTTTGTTAAATTGAAATAGGGTTCGGTGAGTTCATGAAGATGAGGGTAGGAGTCTTGCATGCATGTAACCAACTAATTATAATCTAGTAAAAGGAAATGGGTTAGAGTAATATTTCACTAAAAAGAGGTCATTCAATCTAAAGGAACACCTAGTGTTTGATAGAATGCTCAAGTGAGTTCAAGACATAATCATTGTTCCTAATTCTAACTTAAATTATGCCACATTGTGAACTAGATTGAAGGTGCTAGAAGGTCCGGTGAATTGTGGTAGAAAATTAAAGGGGAATTCCAATTCAAGGTATGTATGGCTAACTTTAATCTTTGTAGAGTTACCTTGTTGGTGTCCAAGTACATGGTATGAAATTCTTGCTTGAGCATATGTGAATTGATTGTCTCGCTGTGTCGAGTTGTACGAGTTCATTCTCTGATTTTTCTTAAGTCGATTATCATGCTAATTGAGATTATGAAGGGTGATTCTTTGTGTTTATCCTACCATGTGTAAGGTTTGTTAAATGTTCGAATATGTCAACATGGCAGTATGTGCTATTAAATGAAAGAATGTTAATTTACTCTAATGTGGAAAGGTATCTAATTGCTAAGGGTCGAGTGTGAAAAATGATGAAAAGAAACTGTGGATTGATTTAATTGAGTTAAATAATGATGGCATCACCATATGTGAATTACTGCTTGGTAAGGATTATTGTGCCTTGACTTCATATAGTTGTTGGTTGATATGAACTTATGTTCTTGATGATGAAGATCCCTGTGATATAATTGTTGGTTTTTGTGTTGCTATGAAATGTGAACGTACGGTGGGATCGGGTTGCGTGCCGCAACACGAAGTAATAAGGGTGGAGAGGTAATAAGGGTGAGATGTGATTATACGGTAGGATCGGGTAGTGCGCCGCAACATGAAGTAATAAGTGTGGAGAGGTAATAAGGGTGAGATGGGAATGTATGGTGGGATCGGGTTGCGCGCTGCAACAAATGAATTTTTGAAATGAGTAACTATGGAATCTCCATTTATAACTTTCTGTATATCTATGTGGTACTTGTGTGGTTGCCATGACTGTCTTCCAATTGTGTATTGTGTGATTCTACTTGGAATAAACTTTGTTCATACATGCTAGTACTATTCAATTGTACCCACATTCCTTTTGCCGGGGCGCTACATCTTTTATATGGATGTAGGTGGTTCCACAGCAGGTAGCTCAGACCGCTGATAGTGGTGTTTTCCTTCGTACCTTCAGCAAATCCGATGAGCCCCACTTCCTCTCGGGGCCGTGTGTAGTCTATATCCTCTCTTTTGTATATGCTATGTCTTTACAGGTATAGTCTGGGCCTTGTTGCCGGCAAGTATTGTGTAAACCCTTAATACTCTTAGAGGCTCCGTAGACATGATGTGAGTTGTACATATATGTATTTTGGGCAGTGGATGTGTTTACTAGTACTCGTGGTCCGAATCAGAACTATTGTATGTTTTATGATTATCAAATGTTGAAATGATAAAGGATGAAATGAACTCAAGTAATAGATTCATGTTTAAACTCTAAATTGCTAATTCATGTGGAATAAGGTATATTGTAAACACGGGGTAACGCGTTGGGCAGGAAAGACAATCCAGGTCCGCTTGACCGGGATCACCCGGTTAGGCGCCGGTCTCGTCCCTCGGTTTTGGGGCGTGACAGTTGCACAGGTTCTATTTGTGGCGTGTGGGCCTACTTTGAAGGATGAAAATTGATCAACATTAAAGTCACTACGTCATTTCTGTTGGAGCTACTACAAATAGAATTTTGTGCAAGTTGGTGCACCAAGAGTAACCTTCATGCGGGACTGGAGCTGAAATAAGCTTTGAACCAAATGTGATGCCCTTTATGTTTGTACTCGAGTAAAAAATTTATGCATTTTCATGTGGACTAATCCTTTTAAAGCCAAAGATTGATGTAACATTTCTCAGGTATGTTGTAATAGTTCTTGGAGATTGGTGGTCCCTAACAACAAACTTATAGAGAGTTAGAGACAATCCGATAAAATTCACCTATTTGTCTTTTGGTTTAATTTTTTTAATACGGTCGATAAATTTAGCCTGCAATATATATCTGTTTCTAATATTTTTCTCTGCTCTTTTTTGTTTGAAATGATCCGCACATCACGTGGGTAAGTATACTAATTAAGAAGAATAGGAAAGATTAAGAGAGAGGAGAGAGAAGGAATATCTGTAATTGGTTAAATACAACTAATTACTCTAACTTTTGATATTTACGAAGTATGCCCTCAGCTATGTAATATCATCTCCAACAAGCTCGCCCTTCCTTTTTCACTTGAAATATTGGCAGATTGCTATTCAACAAACGTCTCAATCGATCCAGCAAATTTTTGGACCAGACAAAAATGACTAAATGAGTTCTTGGTTTGCTTCTTGGGCGTATTAATGTGCATTTCTAAAAGCGATGAATTATCCCGTATCTAACTACATACATGTCTCGTGTTTATTTATACTGATGATAAGAGACGAGAGTCCAACTGTTTGTGTTAATTCTTTCATTACTTGTAGCATCTCGAACTGACTAATTCCTTGAACGAACAAAACGAAAAAATAAATTTTGAAATTTATCTTTAACTATAAAAGTTAAAGATCTAATGCTAAATAAATCATAATTTTATACTTTAGTACGGAAGTTACAGTTAGATTTTTCATTTCAAGATAGCAAATAAGAATTTCCAAAAACCAGCCAAAACACGAAAAGCTATACAAGAAGATTCTTGAAGACCAAAAGGCAAAAATCCTTTAGGAAAAGCAACAAAATAAAGGATAATATATAAGGGGAGGGCGCAAGATAAGAGGTAATAAAAAATAAATACTAGTAATTAAATCTTAATTCTAATGTTACCACTACAATTAGTGCCATGCAGAAACAGCTGCAAATTCAAATTCTCCACAATAACAAAATTAATCACTAGGAGGGGAAGGGGACATAAAACAAGAAGTCAATACCCGAACCATACCCTTGTTAGCTGGTGAGAGAGGCCCCATCACTAGTATTTCAGCACAAAAAACTTTAAATATTCTTCTCTTGGGGTCTCTCACCATTCAGCAAGGATCTCACCTGGTTCGTTCTTGACTTCCCAAAATCTTAGAATCTTATCACAAAACATATTAAAGAAACACACACAATCATTTCAGTGGATTTACCCACTTACCTAACAACTACTTTCTGACTCTTCTCATTTATTTACTCGGGCCCAGCCATGCACATGCACAGGCTATAACCTTCATTTGCATGGCCCCATCCCCCCTATGCAATAGTACTACTACTAGTCCAAATGTTGCTGGACAAATCTAACCCCCCCCCACCCCCAAAAAAACAAAAAAGACACACACATCTACCCGCTGCGCATTTTCACCAATTACTCATAACCTCCCCCAACTTTTTCCAAAATAAAATATTGGAAATTTTGTTAAAGGGAGGTTTTGGGTAATTAGGAATTTGAGCTAATTTCATCTGCTTGCTTTGGTTCTAACTGCTGTTGCTGAGGTTGTAGTTGTGGTGACAGTACGTTTATCGCCGCTGGCTCGGGGTAGAAAGCGGAAAGTGCAGCAGTGATTTGTTGTACGGTATTGCATAAGTGGTGGTTAATGGCAGTGACGCTAGAAAGGTTGAGCTTTGCAGTTGGAATTGTGCTGGCGAGGACTTGTAATCCAACAGTGAGTAGGCAGCCTCCAGATCCAGATTCTTGGATTGACAAGTTCCTCTTCTCCGAAGATTGTGCGCCTGAATTAGCTTCACTAGGACTAATGTTGCTGTCTAAGTTATTGAGTTGTCCCACTGGTGTTATAACAAAGCCTAAGGGAAGAAGAGGAATGCATGATGGGTCCTCGCCGTTCATGGCTAGCTGGATGGCATCCACATCGACGGTGGTGTAGACCACAAGGCTGCCAGAATCATCCGTGCAGCTCTCCTGCAGCATCAGCTCTACGCTCTGGGATGAGTTGCTAGCAACCTGCATCAATCGAAAAATAATTAAAGTCAAGTAGGAAATGTTCAAACTGGCCAACAAAAGATATTAGGATACATCTTGAAATATTTTTGAAATTGGTACAGTTTGGGCAATTACTAACATATGATGATAATTATTACTAGGGGATATGATGTAGAAATTTAACATCTAGTACTAATCCAAAGTCCGTACTCAAGAGAACTTAATTAATTTTGGACATATATAAGCCTAGCCTGTTGATCAGATTGTATTTATTTTTCATGATAATGAAAAGCTAATATGTGCAATCTACAAGTACCAAACCTTATTCAGGTAATAGCTAGTAATTTCCCAACAAGGACTGCCGCTTTAGTAGTCTACTTATGATATAAATATATTAAAGTGGTCATTAAATTTGTTAATTCCTATATTAAAGTTTGTGGCTTATGGTGGATAAGAATCATCCTGCTGTTCTCAAAAGGGATCTTACATTAATGCGAAGAAGAGAAATGCAATTTCCTGGATGAGAGCCATTTGCAATGTGAGCCACCTCATGCAGTGAGTTGCCATTTGAAAGCACATCCAACTGCATTATTAGATATTGTACAATTCAAAATTAAACCCAGCTTCTCAGACCACAAATACTTTATTGGGTGAAAATTGGGAATTTTTTAATGCAAACCTGAGCTCTTCGACGTTCATCCCTCAAGAGATCAAAGACCTGGAAATGATTATATGGAATCCAAGTAGTTGAAACCGCGCAAAGGATTAGTCCATTGGGTTGACCTGGTTCTGCGACTTTTCTGGTAGTAATTCGAACAGTGTCCTCAAGAGAATCAGAAAGAGCTGTCCATGACTGTCCACAAGAGGTGCTAATATTCATACAGAAGGTTTTGATCATCCTTTGAGCCAGATTCATCAAACTCTTTCGCGCTTCTGGAGATGGTATCACTGCAAAATGGCAATTTCCAAACAATACAATTCTGTTGTATAATCGCCAGAAATTAAACGATATTATTAGATGTAGAGAAGAAATACCTCCAATGTCAGATATGTTACGTGCCATAAGGCTAGCTAGCCTTTCGCATTGTCTCTGCAAGATTCCTAACCATCGTTGTGCTCCGAATGCCATACCACTACTCACATACTGATTGAATATCTGATTCACTGGATTCTCCTCAACCTCAGCCTGTTCAACCCATGTAACCTTTTTTTTTTTTTTGTGAAGAAGAAAAAAAAGATTAAGTCTAGTTATTCATCTAACTTCAATAATTGTTAATGTGCTAATGAATCAACCATAGCATAAAGGAAGGAGAAAAGCACAAAAATTACCCTAGAGTAGCCATTGGGCATGTCTTGAATGATGCAGCCAGAAGATCTTCTTTTGAAATAAGGGAAAGGAGCAGGGAAATTGTTGTGAAGACTGTCAAGAGGAAAATCAACAATTGCCCAAGTCCCTTCTTCCACATTCTGCTGGCAATAACGGAGGAAATAACATTCTCTTGTAGGCACTAAGGGTGTGAGAGCTTGCATTTCCATAAACATCTGAAACAAAAAGATAATTATGCAGAATTCCAACATCTATAAACTATATAGATAATGAAGACATGGAAAGTTCTTATTTTTTCTTATTTATAAAGGTACTTACTAGTTGAAGAGAACCACTTGCATGTCCAGATACTCCTGAGGTCACAACTTGAATAGTTTTGGCTCTAGAAATTATAGACGGGAAAAGTTCTATCCATTTATTCTGGAAAAAGAAAATACTAGGTAAAAATACTATAGCTGGAATGATATATGGTAATTAAATAAATATCAGGCTTCAGTTTTGCAACCTTCACTTCTATTAAATTGATGATAACAGCGATAGGAAACAGATTTAAATTCTATGCACGGGTAAAAGATATTCATACAATCAGGTTACTTATAAGGCTAATACCAATAAATCTCAACAACCAATCAGCTATATATATATATATATATAAATTACTTACTGCATCTAAGAGTGCATCAACTAGAGTGATGCTATTCATAATAACAACAGCACTGCTGCGAGTTGCTTCAATTCTGAGCTCATTGCTATTCTGTTTAATCCCAACAGGCCAAGGAAACATTCTTGAATATTCTTCCACATTGAGAACTTCTTTTCCAGAATCAGCAGTCCGAATCCAGAGTGGATCAGCAGCTTGGCACATCTTTACTAGTTCATCCATTGAGGAAAGAGCCAGTTCCATTGCAATAGATTTTTCTTCTTCCAAGATAATTGGACCACCACCAGAAAATTGGGAATTGTTTTCAGGCATGAATGGAACAGGAACCATATCGGTACTGCAATTCGCCATTGGCTCCTCGAATTTCCTTGAAAAATTAATGGACATGTCTAATTCCAACGAAGGAGGAAGAAGAGGAGTTGTTGGTCCTATTCCTTGCATTGGCCCCCGACCATTATATTGTGAAACAAGACAGCACACACGCTCAAACTGTTCAAGAATTGAAGAGCAATTGTGCATAAGTTACTATTAATTATTAATGTATGGATACAAGAATATAACGAAATAAACTAGTCATTGTTAATTCAGTTTCATTTAGCAAAGGATTTAACTCGTATTAGTGTAATTTTATCTGTTGTAGTTTGTTTTATTTTTCAAGTAACTAGTTATGCTAGCTACGTTTCTATAAACTCTTAAGCAAATAGTGAGGACCTAATCAGTTATTAAAGTAATATTTAATTGCTGAATTACAGACAGTAGGCCTTTTGATTTTACCTCCTTAGGCTAGTGCTGCCAACGAACATTAAATTGATCATTTACGATTTTCTTTTTCTTTTTAATCATTTACTACTATTTTCGTCACATGTCAGTATACTTATTAGCATTCATTCACTTGTTTATGTTAAAGAATTGAAAACAACATATCCTAGATATGCTGAATCGTTTCTGGTTCTTTCATCTTCACTTGGTTACTTGAAAATAATTTTGACAATTAACAAGAAATTAGGAATATGTAAGAGCTGTATAAACATCTCCGTGAACAACTTAATCATATTAAGAAAATTTCCTTAACTTTTTTTGGTCAAGGAGACAAGGACTACTCTAAGTTTTTTTTCATTTAGGCCGCATCACTATATGGATTATCGGCATACATATAACTAATTTTTACAGTGAAGCACAAAAGCTGCAATTAGAAATATTGATATTAATAACAAAAATAACCAAAAACTAAGAAAGAAATAGTAGTATAGAAAAACCTCTTCTTTGAGACGAGCATTTTCAAGGCGAAGTTGCTGTTCATCATAACCCATCTCTCCGAGCATGGCAGGACCTCCACAACTGGGGCACATAATACTGCGTAATGCTGCTTGCAGCCGATAATTCTCATTCTTTAAGTTGTCATTCTCAGCTCTAAGTATAACATTATCTGCTCGGTCTTGTTGAGCCTACATCATTAATTAATTAATTAGTACTAGAATCAATTACAACAGAAGAAGAAACAAACAATTTCCCCCAACACTTTATGAAGTCTTGTCCCTCACATAGTGTTACATCTTAACCACAGATGAATTCAGTGGGTGCAGAATTAGCATAATCTCATTTTATGTAAGCATTTTAAAAGTTTCTTCTTCTTCTTCTACCATTTGCATACATAAACACGTAGAACCGTTCCAAATTTGCCTTCAATAATAACATCCTTCGTAATTAATTCAAGACTTACATACATACATAAAGTTAGTCGGAGCTAGTGTGTCATATGCGGATTCTAATCACTTTGGTCCTAACTCTGTATTTATTTTCAAAAATTTATCTAATATGTAAAAATGATTAATTTAAAATCCAATAATTTAAAAAAGCTAGAAATCTGAACTCATAAACTTTAATTCTGCCTATAATAAAAAGTCATTCTCTTTTTCATGTCCATAACCCTAAACGGGGATGCATTAAAGATGTGTCTCCTCATGGAAGTTCATTGCTGCAGAGGAGGGGGTTGACTGTGCGCCCAACAACTAGGGCCAGACGCATATTAATGGAAGGCGTTGTCCATACAGTGAAAATGAAAGCAACCCCCGTACTTAATGCAGTCACTCTCTCTACAGCTCTCATGGTGGTGGTGCAGTACTCTACACTCTTTCTTCACCATACTTGGTCTTAGCAAATTTTAACGTATGTGAATAAACACACACACACAACTTATGGGAAATCGTGCACCTGCCTCTCATGCATGAAGGTTTATTTTAATTTTACAGCTGGAAAAGCATTAGTAGGGTTTCCTCTTTACCGCGTAACACAAAAAAGGAAAAAAAAAAAAAAACTTATATACATTGACACAGTAAATACAATTTAATCTAAGAAGTTGGACCAGTTGAGTAATAGGGATGCTAACATGCGCACCTTCATTTGGGTTCGTCGGTTTTGAAACCAGAATTTGACTTGACGTGGTTTTAGGCCAAGGTCTTGGCTTAGTTTGAGCCTTTGCTTGTCATCTGGATGTGGGCATTCCTTAAATAACCTAAATATCACAAAATTGAAGGTAACTTTGTTAAAAAATTCAAAATAATAAATCAAAAAAGTTCCTTTAATCAAGATTTTGAAAGGAAAAGAAAAATTAAAGAAAATTGGTTTCTTACGCCTCCATTTCTTGGATCTGGCGAGCAGTGTGCCGATGATAACGCTTTTTTTTGCCTGGTTGTTGTTGCTGCTGTTGTTGCTCGGCTTCTAATTCATTTCCAGACATTCCTTCAATATGTTCGCTTCCAGAACCACTATCCATTTCTTCTTTGCTTTTCAATAGTCCATTTTCTTCTTTCTAAAAGGAAACAAAAGGAAAATGAAAATCATGCATGCAAGTGAAGGGAAACATTAAAAATAAAAGACAGATCAAGGAACTTACCGGAATAATATTGGGAGGAAAAATATTGAAAGGCAAGTTATTTCCTCCCATGGCCATGAAGTTGAAATTAGGGTTCTGAATGGGGGAAGAATAGAGTGAGTCTGAAGAAACAGCATTCCCTCCCATCCCTATGGATGAAAATAGTTGGCAATCACCGAACATCTTTCCTACTTAATTCCACGGGATTACAAAAGAAGAATCTCTTTTAGACTAGGGTTTACGGACCTGCAACAGAAAAAAAAAACATAGTATATGATAAAGTTAGAATCGAGGGCTAACACATGAAATATAAACAAAACAAAGCATGAGAAACACACCATTGAAGCTAAAGGGAAGAAATATCCTTTAGATCAGACGTATTTTCTCCAAAACTAACAAAGATAACTATGGCTAGACAAAAATATGGAGTTGATGTTTTCTCAACATAAATAGGAAAACTGAGATAAGAAGACTACATTTCTAAGAATTTGACTCCACCCTTCAAAAAGATAAAGAAATGCTCAGCTTCCTGAGTCTCAAAAACCCCCCATTAAAGCTCAAACCGAGTAATAAATTCGAATACATAAAAAATATTAAAACAAAATGTGTAGGTAAACGAAGAGAATTGAATACGCAAAATTAATTTCCTATGTAATTAATGAAATGTGTGGGAGGAAAAAGAAACAAAAGAAACGTACTAATAAATATTTAGTACCTGTGTCGGTGTGTTTTTCCAAAGCCAAATTCTTCTTCTTCTTTATCTTTAGCTCTTTTCTTTCTTCATCTACCACCAAACCCTTCTGCAGTTTGGTTGTGTAGTTTTTTCTTATCTTTCAGTCTATATGTATAGTAAAATCTTGGGATTTTTTATTTTATTTTTAATTTTGCTTTTTCGTTTTATAAGGGCGGGGGCGGGGGTGAGTGTATGGGTGGGTAAATGCGAGCTTTAAGTAGGGGGGTTGAAAAAGAAAGAAACCGATCCAACGCCTAGTGATTTTTGAGTCAGCTGTAACCAGGGGACACGTGGTCAATTATGATTAGAGAAAGAACCGCTTTAGCTGAACAAAAGTCAAACCTTTTTCACTGAGTTGAAACGCTTTGCTGTTTGTACGCGCGCGTGGTGTTACCTTCCTAATCTTAGATGGTTTTATTGTGAGACCAAAACGATGGTTTTTTGCTATAATAAAAATAAAATTAGAATTTGTAGTCCATTGTAATGGAGAATGTTGGTCAGTATAAGTTTTAGATAAATTTAATGGCTAAGTCTTAGGCAGAATCTATTGAGTGATGCATGCCTTAATCCCATTCTAAAGGGAGTACAAGAGAAATAGTACCCTCTATCCTAAAATAATTTCTATTGTTATGAAACAATAAAAGAACAGGAACAATATTACACAGAAAGAAAAAGAGAGAGAGGATATTCTTATTGAATTTTGGGATGATTTACAATGGGCTAAGACTTCTCTATTTATAGGAGAAAATGACTTAGCCACAAAGTAGAACTCTTTAAAAGATAGACATTCACTCTAAATAGAGTTC
>ML373975.1:0-21958 GCA_005239525.1 Nicotiana knightiana | reverse complement strand
TATCACTTCAAAAATCATGAAAAATATTTAACAATTTAGCATGCGCATACGGGATTAGGAAAACCGGCATGAGTCGTCATAATAATCAACTTTATGCACTACCGAGGATCGAACGGCCCGTACCAAAAGTGCACCTCTCAATAAAATACTCATGTCTATGCATAGCCGAGGATCGAATGGCCCGTACCAAAAGTTCATCTCTCAATATAATAATAATCTCTGTGCACTACCGAGGATCGAACGGCCCGTCCCATAAGTGCACCTCTCAATATAATAATCATGTCTATGCATTGTCGATGATCGAACAGCCCGTACCAAAAGTGCATTTTAAATCCGTCGTGGCGCGACTCGCTCCCAGGAGAGTGGGGGAAATAACACTCCGCTCGCGGAATGTAAATTGCGAAGCTGTCACATGCAGACATGCACAATCAACAATCCACCCCGAATACGTCGGGAACACAAATACTAAGGTAAATGACCGATTTCTCTTTTTAAAAACCACAAAATAGTATTTAAATCCTTGTTCGAAATTCACTTGCCAAGTTTATATAATGTTTAATAATACAACTTATCCGGAAATACAATTGCCCGCGAAGGAAAATCAATTCTCTTTTTAGTTGATTAAGAAAAAAACTCTAATCTTCCTTAGTCATTCGATAACAATAACGATTATATTAGCAGTCTAATATTACAGACAGGGTCACATGTTCAACAGGTAAAGCATGCTAGTGGGTCCTAGGCTACCCAGGCATGGCATAATAGTAGCTACGAACGGACTCAGGTCACCTTGTGCGTACGTAGCTCCCCCTGCAGATATTAACACATACTTAATTAGTTCACCTAGGGGAATAATTCCCCCTCACGAACTTAGAATGGAGATTTACCTCGCTCCGAAATTCCATAACCGGCCTCCAAGGTGACTCGGATCGTTGCACAACGCTCCGAAACTGTCCAAACATTGAAAAACCAATTAAAATATATTCTAATACTTGCAACAATTCAAAATTATATAATTTCCCAACTCCGCTCAGTGAAATGACTAAAATGCCCTCAGGCCCACGTGCCCGGAATCCAAAATTTCTCGAAGGTATATTCTACCCATAGCCTTACTAACTCCAATATACGATTTACTCTAAATTCCATTGTCAAATTCGTGGCTAAAAATCAAAATTACAATTTTCTAGGTTTCTTCAATATTTTTTCCAAATTTTCCTCAATTTCTCATACCAAATCTATGTAATAATTTTGTATTTAATTCAACAACGTGAAGAAATTACTTACCTTGAAAATGCATCAAGGAATTCTTTTATTTGAAGCCTCCTAAGATCGCCCATAGCATATGCAAGTAGATGGAGAAATGTTTATCGCTTAAAAACAATCTGCCTAGGCCTATTTCCACACCAATGGTCCCCCTGTCGCACATGCGCTTCCGCAGGTGCGCCCAAATCTCCCGCACCTGCGGCCCCCTTGGCTCCACCCCAATTTCGAACGTGCGGCGCCCTTAGCCGCACCTGCGGCCAAATCCTCGTAGGTCACACCAGATGACAGCAACCTCAGCCTTTTTTAAACTCCCAAACTTGATCCGTTAACCACCCGGAATCCACCCGAGGCCCCTGGGACCCGGTCCAATTATACCAACCTGTTCCAAAAAATAATGCGGACTTACTCGAGGCCTCAAATCACATCAAATAACATCGAAACCACTAATCGCACTCAAATCCCAACTTTATGAACTTAGAAATTTCCAACTTCTACATCACATGCCGAAACCTATTAAATCACGTCTGATTGACCCCAAATTTTGCACACAAGACATATTGACATTACGGACCTTCTCGAACATCCGGAACCACGTTCCTACCTCGATATCAAAATTTCCACTTCCGGTCGGATTTCTCAAAAACCTTCAAATTTCTATCTTTAGCCAAATGATTTCAAAATGACCTCCGGACATCCGAATTCACTTTCGATCACGCTCCCAACTCCATAATCACCGTACGAAGCTATTCCCAGACTCGGAATCCCAAACGGACATCAACATCACTGAAATACGCTTCAATCCAAACTTAGGAAATTTCTTCAAAAATGCAGACTTCCACAATATGCATCGAAATGCCCTCGGGTTATGCTAAACCCGATCCGGACATACGCCCAAGTCCGAAATCATGATGCTAACCTGCAAGAATCTTCAAATCCTGATTCGGAGGTGGTTTAATCAAAATTCCAATCGTAGTCCATTTCTCCTACTTAAAGCTTCTGAAACGAGAATTGTCTTTCCAAATTATATGTAGACTTCCCAAAATTCGGTTCCGACCACGCCTACATGTCATAATACCTGAAACGGAGCTGCTCATGACCCCAAACTGCTGAACGACACGCCAGAGCTCAAAACGACCGGTCTGGTCGTTACATTAGGTGTCTTGCTCTTTTTTTTACCTAACAAGTATGTAATGATACCCATTTTTAATAATTAATAATATTAAAATTAATAATATCCCCTAATTGTATATCCTAGTATTTATAAATAGAGAATTAAATCAAAAGTCAATCACAAGGGTTTAAGTATGTAATAGAAGTATATCTTTTCTTTTTTATATACTGAAAATATGGTAAACAAACTTCTATATTTAGCGTGTGTTGAAACTTTTATAGATTTGAGGAGTGTTACAATCTTCCCTCCGTCAAAACATTGATCCTCGCATGTTGCTAGGGCCTTATTCTAAAGCTCACAATCATTCCTTAAATCCTTGAACTTCTTCAATTTTCTTAGCACTACTCACTTTCCCCAAGGGACTCAAAATTTTTTCTAACTCCCTAAATTTATAAAACTTTCGGCAGAGTCTCCCCTGTAAATTGGACTATCTGAAAAAAAATATATCGGTCACCATACCACAAATACACCAACAAAAGCCAAAAATACCATAACATGCCATTCATAAGCACCATACACATCTCATAAACTAATTATTTACACTCCGGCAAGGAGGTGCCACAATAGCTAACTAAAATGTAAAGGACAAAACTTCAGCAAAAAGTAAATAACTTTAATGAAATGTACTCTAGTATTGTACTAAATTATTTAATAACTAAATATACTCTGACAGAAACTAAATTACTTTAACAACTAAGTATAATCTAGCTAGGACATAAACATATGCTAACTTATATTTAATAGATGAAATAGAAATGCCAAGCCAAACCTAGGTTTCACATACCTCGTTCCTCAAAATAAATAAGGATAATTCTTCCTCATATCTTCTTCGGCCTCCCACATAGCCTCTTTTGAATCATGATTACTCCACAAAACGTTTACCGATGCTATATCTTTTGTTCTCAACTTTCTTACTTTCCTATCGAGAATTTCTATAGGTACTTCTTCATAAGTCAAGCGTTCTTTAATTATATGGTATCGGCAGGTATTATATGTGAATCGTCATGAATATACTTTCTAAGCATAGAAACATGAAAGACAAGATGAACATAGGACAACTCACCGGGGAAAACTAGCTCCTAAGCCACATTTCCTTTTTTTTCTATAATTTCATCAGGTCCGATAAATCTAGGACTAAGTTTCCCTTTCTCAAGAAACCTCATAACTCCTTTCATTGGTGAAACTTTCAAAAACACCTTATTACCAACCATGAACTCTAACTCAATATGCCTCTTGTCACAATAAGACTTTTGACGACTCTGAGCCGCTTTCAACCTTTCTCTTATTAGCTGAACTATCTCCAAGGCCTCATAAACAAACTCTGGACCAATTAATTGTACCTCTGCTNTGAACTATCTCCAAGGCCTCATAAACAAACTCTGGACCAATTAATGGCACCTCTGCAGGTTCAAACCAACCCACTGGAGACCTACATCTTCGCCCATGCAACACTTCATAAGGAGCCATACCAATGCTGGACTGATAGTTGTTATTGTCAGCAAATTCTGTAAGTGGAAAGTGATCATCCCAATTACCTCCAAAAACTATAACACACGCTCGCAACATATCTTCGATTTTCCGAATGGTCCTTTCTGACTGACCATCGGTCTGTTGATGGAAAGCGGTGCTCAAATTAACCTTGGTACCTAATCTTTTCTGAAATACCTGCCAAAAATGCGCTGTGAATTGAGGGCCTATATCAGATATGATTGGTACTGGAGTACCATGCAATCAGACTATTTCTTTGATGTACAACTATGCATAATGTGTAATGACCCGACCAATCATTTTGAGCTCTAGCGCATCCTTCAGCGGTTTGAGGCCGTGAGTAGCTTCGTTTCAGGTATTATGACCATTAGGTGTGGTCGGAGGTGAATTTTTGGAAGTTTAGAGTTGGTTTGGAAAGAAAATTATCATTTCAGAAGCCTTAAGTTGGAGAAGTTGACTAAGATTAGAATCTTGAGTAAACGACCTTTGAATCAGGATTTTAATGTTCCATCAGGTTCGCATCATGATTTCACACTTGGGCGTATGTCCATATCGGGTTTTGGATAACCCGGGAGCATTTCGGCATATATTAAGGAAGTCAGCATTTTGAAGGAATTTCCTAAGTTTGGCTTGAAGCGCATTTCAGTGATGTTAATATCCGATTGGGATTCCGAGTCTGGGAATAGCTTCGTATGGTGATTCTGGATTTGGGAGCGCGATCGGAAGTGAATTAGGATGTCTGGAGGTCATTTTTAAGTCATTTGGCTAAAGATAGGAATTTGAAGGTTTTTGGAGAAATTCAACCGGAAGTGGAAATTTTGATATAGGGGTTGGAATGTGATTTTGGATGTTGGAGCAGGTCCGTAATGTCAAATATGACGTGTGCAAAATTTGGGGTCAATCAGACGTGATTTGATAGGTTTCAGCATCGGATGTAGAAGTTGGAAATTTCTAAGTTCACAAAGTTTGGATTTGGGTGCGATTCGTGGTTTTGATGTTGTTTGATTTAATTTGAGGCCTCGATCAAGTCTGCATTATGTTTTGTAACAGGTTGGTATAATCGGACAGGGTCCCGGGGGCCTCGGGTGGATTCCTGGTGGTTAACGGATCAATATTTGAAGTTTGAAGAAGGCTGGAATTGCTGTCATCTAGTGTTACCGCACCTGCGAGATTTTTGCCGCAGGTGCGGCTATGGCACTGCAGGTGCAAATAGGTTGTGATCTGGCTTGGAGTGCAGGTGCGAAGTTGGCTCGAGTTGAGGAAAACCGCAGGTGCAGAGGTTTTGTCGCACCTGTGGAATCGCAGGTGCGAGTATTGGATTGCAGGTGCGAAAAATGGCCTGGGCAGAATGTTTAAAACCGAGATTGTTGGTCATTTCCTTCCATTTTTCTTTTGGTTTTGTCGATTTTGGGAGGCTTCAACGAGAGGATTTCTTCATGCAATGATAGGTAAGTAATTCCTTCATGTTTCTAAGTTAAATACAAGGTTATTACATGGGATTATACATGAGGACTTGTAGGAAAATTGGGAAAAATCTTAAAGAACCTAGAATTTTGTTATTGGATTTTTAACCATGAAATTGAGCATGTAATTTAGAGTAAATTGTATATTTGAACTAGTTGGGATATGGGTAGAATATATCTTTGAAAATTTTCGGATTTCGGGCACGTGGGCCCGAGGGAATTTTTGTCAATTCACGGAGCGGAGTTAGAAAAGTATATAATTTGAATTTGTTGCGAGTATTAGGCTGAATTTTCATTGCTTTGCCTGTTATTTGATCGTTTGGGGCGTTTTACATCCATGGGAGTCGTCGGAAGGGCCTGGAAGCCTGTTATGGGATTTCAGAGCGAGGTAAGTCTCCTTTCTAACTTTGTGAGGGGGAATTGTCCCCATAGGTGAACTAATTAAGTATGTGTTACTATCTGGGGGGGCTACGTACGCACGAGGTGACGGGAGTCCGTGCGTAGCTACTATTATGCCATGTCCGGGTAGCCTAGGACCCACTAGCATGCCTTACCTGTTGTATCTATGATCTTGTCTGTAATATTAGACTGCTAATATAATCAAAATTGTAATTGAATGACTAAAGAAGATTAGAGTTTACTTTCTTAAGCATCTAAAAAGAGAATTGATTTCCTTCACGGACAAGTGTATTTTCGGATACGGTTACATTATTAAACATTATAAAAACATGGCAAATGAATTTCGAAGAAGGATTTAAATACTATTTTGTGGTTTTTAAAAGAGAAATCTGTCATTTACTTGAGTATTTGTTTTCCCGACGTAGTCGGGGTGGACTGTTGATTGTGCATGACTGCATGTGTCATCTTCGCAATTTAAATTTCACGAGCGGAGTCTTATTTCTCCCACTTTCATGGCTCATGCCGGTTGTGCTTATCCCGTATGCGCATGCCAAATTGTTAAATGTTTTCATGGTTTTTGAAGTGATAGGATATTTGGGGAAAATAAAGAAGTAATTGTTTATTTAAGATATTTGGGGGGAAACAAAGAAGAGATTGTTTTTAAAGATATTTGGTGGAAAAATGAGAAAGTGGTAACTATTTGTTCACTTCCAGTATTTACTTGGATGTCAGTGTCTTATATATTTTCTGATTTACTACCTTTACATGCCTACCGTGTTCATCATATGCTGTTAAATAAATTGTTGGACCCTAGTGTCTAATTCAACCTGTCGTCACTACCTCTCTGAGGTTAGGCGGGCGACTTACTGAGTACATGTTGTTTTTGTACTCATGCTACACTTGACGTGCATTTTTATTGCACATGTACTTTCATAGTGACATGGCTGGTTTGGAGACTTAGGCGAGCTGCACCATCCGGAGGCAATCCGTAGCTGAAAATTCATTTTAAATTCTTTTTCCAATTTGTATTTTGGACAAGCTTGGTAATGGTTGTATAAATTCTTAGAAATTGCTCATGTACTCGTGACACCGGGTTCTGGGGTGTGTTTGGGATATAATTGCTAAGATAGAATATTTAAACCTTTGTATTTACTTGACGGATTTTATTTAGTTATTATGTAATAAGGTGAAAGGAAATGATTTTCATAAATGTTAAAACAGGAATTTATTTTGACTAATTAATGATTGTCTTGCCTGACGGTGGTGTCCTGCGCCATCACGATCTTAGTAGATTTTGGGTCGTGACATAATGCTCTGCGGAATCTTTCGTCTTTACTGGTAGGAAATAAGCGGACTTTGTGTCTCGGTCTATGATAACCCAAATTGAATCATGCTTACGGTATGCGCGAGGTAGACCTAGTGCGAAATACATATTAATCATCTGACATTTTCAATGTGGTATCTCTACATCTTGAGCTAGGCCAACAAGCCTCTGATGCTCGGCTTTGACTTGCTGGAAATTCAAACAATTAGCCACATGATCTGCTACTTTCTTCTCCATGCCTTTCCACCAATATAACTCTTTCCAGTCCAGATACATTTTTGTATTACCTGGGTGGATAGAGTACCTCGAGTAGTGAGATTCTTCTATTATGGCCTTTCTCAGACCATCTATATCATGCACACATAACCAATCATTCAACTTCAAAACCCCGTCACTTCCTAGAGTGAAATAAGTGATTTCTTTGTTTCTGATTCCTTCTTTTAACTTCAATAATACGGATCTTCGTCTTACTTAGCCTTAACATGAGCAACAAGGGAGGATTGTGCTAAGGCATAAGCAGTTATACCTCCTTCTTTGATCTCATCCAATCAAATACCATCATTTGCCAGTTATTGAATTTCTCGACCCAAAGATCGCCTTTGTACTACAATATGGGCCAAGACACCCATTGACTTCCTATTAAGTGCATCTTCTACCACATTAACTTTTCTCGGTCGATAAAGGATATTAATGTCATAATCATTCAATAGCTCGAGCCATCTTCTTCGTCTCAAATTTTATTTATTTTGCTTGAAAATGTACTAGAGGCTTTTGTGATCTGTAAACAATTCAGAATGCTCTCCATAAAGGTAGTATCGCCATATCCTTAATGTAAACACCAGTGTTGCAAGCTCCTAGTCATGTGTGGGGTAGTTCTTCTCATGATTCTTTAACTTCCTGGATGCATAAGCAATAACTTTTCCATATTGCATAAGGACATAACCGAGGCCAACTCTAGAGGCATCACAATACACTGTGAACCCACAGGAACATGTTGGCAAAGTTAACACAGGTGCAGCTGTAAACCTCTTCTTTAACTCTTGAAAACTCTGCTCACAAGCGTCATAACCACTGAAACTTAATTGCTTTCCGAGTCAGCATAGTTAATGGAGTTGCAAGTGAGGAAAACTCCTCTACAAACCTTCTATAGTAGCGAGCTAACCCTAAGAAATTCCTTAAATCGGTTGCCGTTGTCGGCCTTAGCCAGTTCTTGACTGGTTCGGTCCTCTGAGGGTCCAATTTTATGCCTTCACTAGATACCACGTGGCCTAAGAATGCCACTGACTGCAACCAGAACTCACATTTTGAAAACTTGGCATCAAGCTCATTCTCTTTCAAGGTATGGAAGTCTATCCTGAGGTGTTCAGCATGCTCATCCTTGCTCTTATAGTATACAAAAATATCGTCTATAAACACAATAATAAATGTATCAAGGAATGTCTTGAAAAATTTGTTAATGAGGTCCGTGAATGCAGCTGGAGCATTTTTCAAACCCAAAGGACATTACTAGAAAATCATAATGCCCGTAGCGGGTTCTATAGGCTATTTTAGATATACCCACTTCTCTGATTCTCAACTGATGGTACCCCAACCTCAAGTCTATCTTTGAAGAGTACTTTTCACCCTGAAGTTGATAAAATAAATCATCAACCCCTCCTTTTCGCCCTCAAGTCTATAGACTCTTGTGACTTTCAGTGACTTTCCAACTTGAGTAGCTACTAGGAATGACTCACTAAGTTGTTTCAGTTCTATCTTGATGTTAATTGCAAAGTATAGAGTCACATATGAAAACGTTGAAATTAGGTCCATTATGGCATAAGCATTACGTGAGTAGACCTGAAGTATACCTGTAATAACTTCTCCAGATGCCTCTGCACTCTGACGATCATGTAGCAAGCAAACGGTGTTGTACCCCTCCTTGAGTAACTCGATCTGCACCTATGGTCTGATTATGAGAACCACAAGCCTGTGGTGGTGCAACTGTAGTAGCCTAGGAACTAGAAGGACGAGTTGATCCACCTTAGAAACTACATCGCGACTTTGGGCAGTTGGCCTTTATATGATCAATGTCTCCGCAATGATAGCAACCATGATACCCGAGCTTGCACTGACCTGAATGTTTCCGCTTACATGTTCCAAAAAGACCTTGTTGGTGTGAGTGTTGCTCGGCATGACTCTGGCTATGTGAGGATGATGTCCTAAGATCCTGATTCCAGCGAGACTGGTTTCCATAACTTCGAGTATGTCTGAAAGAAGACCCACAACCTGACCGATGAGTGGACTGAGCTGGTGCTAATGACTTCTTATTGGAGGAACCACTTCCACCTCCACTGGATGTACCATTAAACCTGCCCGTTGTCTAGGGTTTCTTGTTATGTTCTTTTTCTTCTCTCCTTTATTGTCTGTCTTTTTCTAGGTGCTTGGAGAATTCCACAACAGAGGAAAAAGTTGTCATTCATACTGTTGCAGGNAATTCCACTAAAGGTCGTGATAGCGCCAGACATCACTGTCAGGCAAGCCAACACCGAGTAAATTAAATTTTTATTTTTGAAATTATTTCTTTTCATTATGTTTAATAATAAATAATGAACTTCACTGAGTAAATATTGATGTCTTTAACAAATCCAAATACTAAATAAATCCCATCGTCATCCCAGAACCCGGTGTCACAAATGCATGAGCAATTTCTAGGAAAGAAATGTAATACAATAACCGTCCGGAATACAAACTGGACAGTAGAGAAAATACAATACAATACAATATGACCCCCTTTTCCCCATAAAACACAAGAACAACCATCATAACCGGAGCAAACCCCCACAGTCCACAACCCAACAAACCGAGTGCCATTCAGGCCTAAATTCTCAAATTAACGATATCACCACAATCTCTATACTTTGTTCCAATCCTCGATCAATCAAGTGACTATATGTCACACTTATAAAATATTCCCGTGGTCACGCTCCAACGACCTTCCAAAAAAGGTAACAAGTATGCACATCCATACCACCGGCCACACTAACACTGTAAAGCAAATCAAGAATCTATAATCAGGATGTAAAGCCTCTATCACAAAACATCGATCTCAGGTGACGCTGAAGACTATTAGCTTACACTAAACATTCAAATCCCTTTCATGCTCATCTGAGTTCGTGAAATCCTTGCCAACACCAAACCGCAAGCCTGATCCTCACTTTCAAATTTCACACAGTTCACTGCACCTAACATGACAATATGCGATAGTACAAGAATCACAGCATAACTCCTGAATCATTAATAGGGTAAACACTTCATCATATAGAAACTTTCTACTTAACTCATCCCAAGATAACCACAACAACACATGATTGAATTCTCATAACCATAGAATATACAAATCCTGAAGTAGTTTGTCTAAACCACCATTGTCTTTCCAGGATCCGCCTACACATAATAGGACATAATACCTAATTACTCCAAAATAAAACCAATTACGGCGGCTGTCAAACCTCGCACGTTTTGTCACAAATCACATGCATAATCTAGTCATGTTGGAGGTAATGAGCACTGCCACCATCATGCCATGTCAACCATAGCTAAACAATCTAACTTATTCTAATTTATTCTTAATTGACTTAGAGGTAATAATATCTCCATTCCTTACATCACAACCTAAACCCGCAGTCATCTTGAGGGGCCCCATTCCACGAGACCATATTGTCTCCAAACCCATGATACATTTCATACCCTCCTTGCACGCACATTCACATTTTCAACCGGTACGCCCATTCTGATAGATCCTCTATGAATCCGAAGTCATTTTCTCTTTTTCCCTCCAAATGCTACTCTGCAAGTCAAAAATATTATAGAACATTCCGTGCCTCTTATCATAATCTACAATAAAATGCTTGATTCTATTTAATCCAATCTCGCGCCGTATAATAGCCCATATTTAAAATTAAACCCGTGGACCCAATCACTGTCCACTAAAATTTCCAAATCACTCAAAACTTTTCCTCAAGGTGTGTAGTTATCCTGCTACTGAACCCATATGCTACTCTGCCACTCTCCCACTTTAGTCAAACTCACTCCTTTAAGCAACTACTCGACTTTTGCTTCTTACACCTGGACTTCTAGAAACTTAACCACTGCCCGACACTTCCCACATGTCCTTACTCACCCTTTGCTACCCATTTGTTGCCTTAACTAAATATCTATCTCTGTAGCTCTTGAACTGATAAATTGCTACTAACTTCAACCCTTTCCGAAGATCCTCCTTCTCGAGCCGTCAGCATTAGAAATACCCATTTAGTCCTGAACTGTCGCACCCCGCGATCTATGACAGTCGCTTCTCCAATACTATCTCACAATATCCTGCCCCAAAGGCATATTGTAGAAGATCATAACAACGGCGAACTTGTCACATTCAATTAAGGACGAAGACACCACACCGAATATGAAAATTCTACCACCCTTGAAAACACCAAGTCTCGTTACTTTATCAACCCAAACCTGAACAATTATAGTCTGATTGCCTTTCCTCCGCTAGAAATATAATTCTGAATATCTGAATTGTGCTCTGAGTATACCTTCTTTCATGTCATTCACTGCCCCGACACATGGCCAAGCATCCTCCATCACATCAATTACTGCACGACAACCGTTCATGAACATCATAGAAACCTGTGCATAGCATCAAATCTCTCAGTAGTACAACTACTAAGCTGAAACAACAGAATATCTTTCAGCAAAGCGACGACAATAGCCCAACTAACTATGCAGGGAGAAACATCCCGCACCACACCTATAGTACCATTACAATTCCTCAATTCCCTATTTATAGCAAGCGCTTCGTGTCACATAAGATTGAATAAGAAAGAAACATAGGCATAAGCATCAAAGGAATCAAACCGCACGATGAGGAATCAAGAAGGGAAGTACTCCTAACAGCTATGTAGCCTCTCAAAGATAAGTCCAGATGTCTCTGTACCAATCCGCAAGACTCTACTAGACTTGCTCATGACTCGTGAGACTTAAGGGAACCTAGTGCTCTGATACCATGTTGTCACGACCCAAATTCCACTAAAGGTCGTGATGGAGCCGGACATCATTGTCAGGCAAGCCAACACCAAGAAATAAAATAAATTTTTATTTTAGCATTTTTGAAATTATTTCTTTTCATTACATTAAATAATAAATAATGATCTTCACTAAGTAAATACAAATGTCTTAACAAATTCAAGTACAAAATAAATCCCATAGTTATCCCAGAACCCAATGTCACAAGTGCATGAGCAATTTCTAGGAAACAAAGGTAATACAATAACCGTCCGGAATACAAATTGGACAGTAGAGAAAACACAATACAATACTTTGAAGGAGACTCTGCTGGCATCTAAGTCTCTGTATCAACCATGCCGCTGCGCAACCTAGGCCATTAGACATACATGTTCCTATGCAAAAAAAATGCAAAACAAGTGTAGTATGAGTATAAAAACAACGTGTACCCAGTAAGTATCCCGTCTAACCTCGAAGAAGTAGTGATGAGAGGTCGACGTCGACACTTACTAGTAGTTCAATAATAAAATACCAAAATGTGTAAAAGTATGGATTTTATAAGGTGATTGCAAACTCGATAAGCATGAAGCAGGTAAACAATTCTTTTAATAATAAGAGATTTCCAAAAATTCATATTTCATAATTTTTCAATTTACCTCAGGCCAGGGTGGCAATATCATTATTTCTAAATTTCAAGGCAAGCAGTACAAGCATGCGGAGGTTGTACGACCCGATCCAACATAATAATAAAATATGCACTGCCAGAGGGTCGAATGGAGAAAACCATATATTCCTCTATTACCCTGCTCGCGAATCATACATGCTACGCTGTCAAATGTAAATAAATAATCATCGCACTCGCGAATCATACATGCAACACGGGCACAAATAGATACACACATTCAAACAGTCAATCAAGAATTCACCTGGGAACATTTATCGAAGGAAAAGTCAATCCTCTTTTCACGATTAAGAAAATGAAGTTTTACTTATTTAGAAATTCATTTACTAATTTGATATGATTTGCGCAATTTAAATTGTCAATAAGATTACAAATATTTCAAGTATAGCATGCTTTTGGGTCCTAGACTACCCGGACATAAGCACAATAGTAGTTACACACGGACTCACATCACCTCGTGCGTACGTAGCCCCCACAAATAGTAGCACATAATTAATTATTTCTCCTATGAGGAAAATTCCCTTTTACATGGTTAGAATGGAGACTTACCTCACTCTGAAGTTCTATAGCCGGTTTCCAAGCCCTTCCGATGACTCAAATTGATGCACAACGCCCCAAAACTAGCCAATAATTACGAAAACCCATTAATATATGCTCAAGTACCAATTATAATCCAATTTATAACAATTTCTAACCCTGATCGAAAAATTGACAAAAATCACCCTCGGGCCCACGTGCCCGGATTCTGGATTTTATTTGAAAATAATCATTACCCATAACCTTACGAACTCAAATATATATTTTATTTCCAATTCCATGTCCAAATTCGATGTCACAATCCAAAATTCTAGGTCTTCTACCCAAAAACCGACAATCTATACAAATTTCCATGTTCAAATCCATATATAATCATGTATTTAACTCAAAAATATTATAAACCACTTACCTCATTGTCATGACCCAAATTCCCAACTCTCGGGATCGTGATGGCACCTAACACTACACTTGCTAGTCAAGCCAAGGTTAAAATTTACTTAGTTAATTTCCATTAAGAATCCATTCAACCATAACAAAATAATTCAAAATAAACTAAGCTTTGTTACTGCCATTTGCATAATTCCACAAATAAAATAATAATTGAATAACTGAATCGGGCCTCTAACTAAATAACTAATCATAAGACCATCCCAGGGTCTGATGTCACAATTCACGAACTACAAATAATGCTACAAATAATGGGCTGAAGGAATTGTATTTTTGTTTTGAGAGAAGTAAAACAGTGTCCGAAAATAAGTGAAGACTCCAGGAATCTGCGGACGCTAGCAGATCTATCTCGTGTATCTGAGCAATAACATCAGCTACTAAAATCTCCTAACTCTGACCAGTACCTGGAACTGCACAAAAGAGTGCAAAGTGAAGTATCAGTACAACCGACCCCATGTACTGAGTAAGTTCCGAGCCTAACCTCGACGAAGTAATGACGAGGCTAAGGCGGGACAGTTATAACTTAACTTGTAACAATACATATAATAAAGCAGAAAACAATTCTACGCAAACAAGAAAGATAAACTGCAACAATAAGTACAATAACTCAGTCGCCTATTCCAGGCCTCAGCTGTAACCAAAATCTCACATAGATTTCCAACACTTCCAAAGTTTTGACTTTCATAATAGAAGTAAGTACGAAATAAGAAAAATAATAGAGTAAAACAGTAAGTTTTCAAATCTGTATGTTTCAAATTCTTGAGTTTCAAAAACCAGTAAAACATTTTTTTGAAATATAGTAAAAACATAAGTGTTCACCCTCAATTACTTGTTGCGGCGTGAAACCCGATCCCACCTTACACCAAACACTTACCTCGATGTCACAAGCAAATCGCTGCCCTAGAACAACTTCTCCTTTAGAATTTGCTTCTATTTCGCTCAAATCTAATCACAATTGATTCACCATCATCAATTATAGCCTAAAGGAATCAACTTTATTGAATAAAACAATGTTTCTCCTATGTTTTCCTATCCAAATTCAAAAATCGACCCCGGACCCGCTTGGTCTAAACTCGAGGTTCGGAACAAAACTCGTTTACCCAATCTCCCCCGAGGCCGGATATGCAATTGGTATTGGAATCTGACCTCAATTCGAGGTCCAATTCACCAAATTTTGAAATTCCTAAGATCTACCAAAAATGCCAATTTTGACCATGAAAACTCTAGATTCTAAGTTGAAATCTTGCTAAAGTTTGTTAAGGAATGAAAAGAATTAGTTAAAGATTAGTTACCAATGATTTGGAGAAGTTTGGGTGTTTGAAAAATCGCCTATGGAGGTTTAGGGTTTGAGAGAATTGAAAAATGGGTGGAAATCCCATAAAAATTTTCGATGTCCAAACTCGATGATTCTTTTTCCTATGGCTCCGTAATTACGATACGAATCTAATGGTTCAATGAAAATTAAATTTGGAGATCATTTTCTTAATGTGGTATCATTTATTCTTGAAGAGATGACGATGAAGCATAAAAAACAGGCGTAACATAGCCTAAACTTATCTGAAACTCACCTAAGCCCTCGGGGCTCAAAACCAACTCAAAACCAAACATGCACACAAGTCTAAAAATATTATACGAACTTGCTCGTGCGATCAAATCATCAACATAGCATCAAAACTACGAATTTAACCTCAAAACTCATGATTTTCTCAAGAACACTTAAATTGTTTTCTAACTTTTCAACCGGATGTCCGAATTACATCAAATCACCTCCGATTCTCATGAAACTTCAATGATAGGACCTAAATAACATGAAAAACTTGTTCCGGGTTACGGAGCCAAAATACGGGCTTGATATCATAATTTTCACATATTTTTTCATTTCTTTATTTCTTGAATTAACTAGCAGAACAATTTTCTTCATAAATTGTTTTCTAAGGCTGGGTACCTCGGAATTCATTTTCGGGCACACGCCCGAGTCCCAAATTTTACTGCGGATCTCCCGGGATCGTCAGAACACAGATTCGGGTCCATTTAATCAAAATGTTGACCGAAGTCAACTAAAATCAAAGTTTAACTCTAGAAATTTCTATTTCTCGTATTTTCACATAAAAGCTTTTCGGATTCACGTCCGGACTGTGCATGAAAATCGAGGTACTTAAAATTAATCTTTTTAAGGCTAATGAGCCTGGAATGGAGTCTTAATCCATAAGATGATCATTTGAGTCATCACAATCTCCCCCATTTAAACAAACGTTCGTCCTCGAATGGACATAGAAAACTACTCGGTTTGGAGTTAACTACTCCGCATATTCGTCTCGGACTCCCAAGTAGTTGTCTCAATGGATTCTCTCTATATTGCACCCGAACTGAAGGAAAATTTCTTTATTTTTGGGAAATAATAATGAAGAGCGAATGATATTCACCCGTTGGAAAAAATGGATAATCGCGTAGAAATCGTCGATTAAGGATCATTATATCCATAAAGAAGGTTAAGAATAGTCCATTCCGAGGGGAAATGTGAATTTTTCTTTGAGGAATTCAAGAATCGAACATCTGTCAACCGGATCCACGAGTATTTGTGATACTAAGAAAATGAGGACTTAGAGTCAACCCGCGTAATTGAAAATGTAGTTGATGTTTAGCCTAGTCTGAATAAAATAAAGGATACCAAAATTCGGGGAAGAATTGAATCTCGAAGGCTTGACAGCCAATGTCCATGCATTAGTGTTTGGAGGAACTATCTCTATGGTGTGCCGAGTGAGGTTTTCACAGACCCTTGAAGTCTACGGTACTTATTCAAGCAAAATAATCTTAATTAGGGACAGGGGAGATGGTTGGAGTTACTGAAATATTATGACGTCACATTCCAAGCATTTCTCCGCATTGGACCTGTGTGGTGATATACAAACTGAACTACACGATTCAAAAGAGATTACGAGGAGGAGGAACAAAAGTCACATCATTTACAATTTGAAAGGAATAATAAGGCAAATAAAATTCCTCCCATGAAATCGAGAAGTGCATAGTGAATAATTTAGAGTTCAACTTGATCATCAACCTATCATTCTTACCGTTCGTGGTTATAAGCATGATTCCAAATCAGGTGACCGATTTTATATTTCTCAAGCGACGAGACAAGTGGTAAAATTAATTTATGTCGTGCCATGTAGTTAAATGTGGTGCTTGGTGGTAGCGACCCATTATTTCTCAAATTATTAGTTTATCTAACCATTAGAATTTTTTAGTGTAAGGATTATTTTATCATTATTTTCTTATAATTCTATTATTATTGTTATCCTCATTATTATTATTATTATTATAAAATAATTTATTATAATCATTATTTTATCCTTACTTTATCATATTATAAAGAAAATTTTTTTTAAATGGAGTTCGCATTTGCGAACTGGGCAGTTTTGGGGAGGGGCTCGAATTTGCGAACTGGGTGTCGCAAATGCGACACCTGAGGCTTAAAAAGGGTTTTGACGGATCATTTGCAGAAAATTGAAAAATTTAATTTGGGACTCAAGGAACAAGACGATTTAGTTCTTCCCAACTTTCCAACTCTCAATTCCTCACTTCTAGGTGCAATGATCAGGTAAACTTGCTAAATCCTTGCATGTTCTTCTTCCTCTTCTTCTTCTTCTTCAATTATTTTCTCAAAACCAAGGGTTTGAAGTGTGTTCTTGTTTTTCTGTGAACAAACACTAGAAAACTCAAATTTCATGTTGTCATTTCCTGGGTGAGGTTGGTTGAGAGTATTAGACCAACAATGTGTTAGGAATTTGAGAAAAATCTGAGTTCCCTTGCTTGTTAGAATTAGAAGAAAATTTGTGTGCCTAAATTTTGAAGTTTCTTTGCATTTCGTAGTTGTATGTGATGTTTATTGCATGATTTAGTGTCTAGAAACTGTTTGGTGTGTTGTGGGGGGTGTTTAGAAATGGTTTCATCGAAGAAATTTCAAGATTATGGACTGTTCTAGGGCTGGGGACGACGGGTTTGCATTTGCGAAGGAGAATTCACATTTGCGAACTATGACTGTGCTGACAGACTTCACAATTGCGAAGTTTTTCTCGCAATTGCGGTACATAAGGGCTTCTGTCACGACCCCAAATCCTAACAGGTCGTGATGGCGCCTATCGTGGAACTAGGTGAGCCAACCATCACCTAATTACCCATTTGTTATATTATAACGTTTCAATAATCAATAACAAGCAACAACAAAGCATAAAATAATTTCTTTAAGTCTTGACGCCCCCATAATAATCTAACAATCTAAACAACTCTCCCAAGACTGGAGTAAACATAGTCATGAGCATCTAAGAAATAAAACTAACTCTGCTAATGTCTTAATCAATTTCTACGAAATAATTACTAATACTAAGAAAGGAAGGGAAATGGAAAAGATGCGGACACTGAACAGTACCTCGAAATTCCGTAAGCTGCTGAATACCAACGAAGACAACTACTGNTGTCTGAGAAATACGAAACACACGGCACAGATACACCAATTCACAAAAACAGTAAAACACCAAGTCACCATAAAGTATTCATCAAATACATAAGTTCGAAAACCAATTTACAGAAATCCTTTGAAACAAGTATAATTTCAAATTATCTCAGTAAAACTCTCAGTAAAACCAGTTTGAAAAATGAAGTGGATCACCGTAAAAAACTCAAAAAAATCATCATAAATCTGCCCCTCGAGCCATAATCATTTCTCGTAACAATTTCCCTCAGCACCTCACCATCACTCAGTATCAGCCCATCGAGCAACCTCACAGTCACTCAGTATCAGCCCAGCAGGAAACCTCACAGTCACTAAGTATCAGCCCAGCAGGCAACCTCACAGTCACTCATTATCAGGCCCACGGGTATCACTCGCACTCAGTAGGTACCTGTGCTCACTGGGGGTGTACACACTCCGGAGGGGCTCCTACAGCCCAAGCGCTATAACAAGCCACATCATAGCATAAATCACTCACAATATTGGCCCTCGGCCAGGCACATCATGGCATAAATCATAATATTCGCCCTCGGCCAGCCACATTATGGCATAAGTCACTCACAATATTCTCTCTCAGCCTCACTCAGCCAGACACTCTGAACATGCCACTCGGGCCATCATTATACCGTGTTCTCGATCCGAAACAGTGATTCATTGTTTTCAAGAAATAATATCACAATACTCTGAGTGTAAAAACAATTATCAAGAAAAGACTGAGTGAAACTCATAACATATCAAGTGAGGAAAATAGTAAAAACAGTCCCCAAGTGGTAAATAGATTGGCACTAGGCCCCAAACATAGCTTGCAACCCAAATCATATCAAAGTATATCAATACTATTAAGCATAGGCTTTAAAATCGGGGTCGCAACTTAGTAGTTTCCTAAAAAGGAATATATTTCCAAATTTCCAATATTTGCATTCCAAAATCCTTGAAAGGATGCATAGTCCGTGGTGTCATACCCTCAGGTCAGGATTTAAAGACATTACTAACCTCGAACTAGCCCGAAAAGCTACTCTGCAACCCGATTGCCTCTCGAATCAACTTCCGAGCGCTCCAAATCTACCAAGTTCAGATTTTCATCATCAAATTATGCTTAAGGAATGAATTCCAATTAAAATGTACAAAATTTTGCTCAAAACCCGAACCCCAAGCCCGCATCTCAGAACTTGACAATTTTTATACANAGTTTCCTAAAAATGAATATATTTCCAAATTTCCAATATTTGCATTCCAAAATCCGTGAAAAGATGCATAGTCCGTGGTTTCATACCCTCAGGACAGGATTTAAAGACATTACTTACCTCGAACTAGCCCGAAAAGCTACTCTGCAACCCGATTGCCTCTCGAATCAACTTCCGAGCGCTCCAAATCTACCAAGTTCAGATTTTCATCATCAAATTATGCTTAAGGAATGAATTCCAATTGAAATGTACAAAATTTAGCTCAAAACCCGAATTTTTATACAAAAATATTCTTCATCATCTCACGAGTCTGTACATATAAAGAATGCTAAAATCAGAGTTTGTTTGACCCCTCAAATCGACCCCTAAAGGTCTCATAATCTAAAGCCCTAACTCCACTTTTTTCTACTGATTTTCATGAATTTAACACTGATATTAAGGTCTTTAAGCACCTACAATTGAGTTTTAGGGTCCAAAATACTTACCTCAATGAAGAACACTAATTTCCCCTCTTCAAAATCGCCTCCAAGCTCTATTCCCGTTCAAAAATGGTGTTAAAAGATCTAATGGTCGCGGAGAGTTTTAATTTATACTTTATGCCCATGGGTTCCGCACCTGCGGCCCATTTCTCATACCTGCGGTCAAATCAACCGCACCTGCGACTTGTCATTAAACGGCCTAACTCCACACATGTGACTTCACAGGTGCGGCCCCCTATCCGCATCTACGACCTTTTCCCTGGCCGGCCAATACTCGCACCTGCGGAGCCTTCGTCCGCTCCTGCGGGCCCGCACCTGTGATCAAACATCCGCAGGTGCGGAAACAACAGTGAATTAACCCTAGCAGCTATTTGCTGCAAATTTCAAACTCTGAACTTCCCGTTAACCATCCGAAATCAATCCCGAGCCGCTCGGGACCCCAACCAAATATACCAACATATCATATATGATCATTCAAACGTAGTTGCACTCCCGAAACACTAAAAACAACATCAAAACACCAAAATCACATCGAATTCAAGCCTAAGAACTTTGAAATTTCTAAAATCCACCAACGTTGCCGAAACTATCCAAAACAACTCCGACTGACCTGAAATTTTGCAGAAATATCCAAAATGACCTTACGAACCTGTTTCAACTGTCGGAATTCCATTCCGCCCCTGATAGACTATTTTCCACTGCCTAATTCTACACCGGTCCTCATAAAATATTCCGAACACACTCCTATGTCACAAATCACCTTACGAAGCTATCCGAGCCATAAAATCCGCATTTCGAGGTCATTTACCAATAAGTCAACTTTCAGTTGACTTTTCCAACTCTAAGGCTATTTTTAAAGACTAAGTGACTAAATTCTCACAACAACCATTCTGATTCCGAGCCTACCAACTCTAACACATCAAAAGCAGTAATACCAACCTATGACAAGGCAATAACAGTAATTATAATCCAGGTTCTACGTAACGACCGACCGGGTCGCTACATTCTCCCTCTCTTAAACAAACGTTCTTCCTCGAACGTGCCTAGAATTGTTGCAAACAGCACCAAAATTGCTTTGTAACCTACCATGCAACTATTATGAGGTGATCCCACGTCACTCTACCCCATATAGGTCTAATAGGACAACACAGTTGAAATTTCAAAATTCAATCTTGACCCATAAACCTTAGAACTACATTTTCACTTCTGAATCAATTTACAAGATTAAAATCTCACAACTATAAACTGAATAAGTCTGTGCATACTGTAAAAAGTTATATCTGTAACCCAATATGAAATACCATGATACACTACATGACTCAAGCACTCGTGGCGATGACTCCTAATCACAATGGTTGCTTATAACAACCCAATACCGGTAAATAACCTCTCATCAAGAAAATCCTTGTTCTAACACTTTCATATGTTGTCGACGATGAAAGGAAGAATCTAGTAACTGTTCGTCTGATCAACATAAATACCACTATACCTTCCAGAGCCATAACATGTACAACTCGTGCACTCAATAACAACATCCCAAAAGCTCAATTTATAAAATAAAGTAGACTCACACGAGAGGACTATCCTGCCATTAACTATTACCATCACAGCATCATGCTAGAAGACTGGACCACACCGAAAAATCATAACACACGAATCTGACACCAAGGGTCATACCTTACCTAACTTTGTTGCAAAGCGTGATCCCATCCAACCACTGGACCACATGAAATACTCCAAGCCACCTTGCTCAAAATAAATAACCATGCGAAATTCGACATCAATTACTCAAAGTGCATTTGCATAACCCTGATAAAAATCGGACGATACATGCCACCCAAACCAGAAAGAACATAACCAACATGTCTCAATCCTGCAACACCCAATTACTTACCTTACTCAATTCTATAAATATAGGCTAGAACTACACCCTATGCATATACATAACCAACGATCACAACTCCTCAAAACACCAAAAGG
>ML373974.1:0-17612 GCA_005239525.1 Nicotiana knightiana | reverse complement strand
TGTCACAAGTCAACAGGCGAACTAGTAGAATATACAAAAGATGATACAAACTGTAGTGATGTCTGAGCAGAGTAGACAGAAATAAACAAAAGATAACTCCATAGCACTGCTGAGAATCGCCAAGGGAGGCAGCTCACCGTGGAGTCAGGTCCAGAATATATGTCAAGCTCCGTCGGATAACCAGAAACACCAGCCTCAGAACCTGTACAATTAAGTACAAAACTGCAGCATGATTACATAAATATATATGTACCCAGTGAGTATCCTGCCTAACCTCGAAGAGGTAGTGACGAGAGGTCGACATGACACTCACTAAGGTCCAACAGTGTAATTTAACAGAATGTAATGGAAACAGTAGGCATGTAAAGACAGTGAAGCAACAACTATATATGTAAGATACTGAAATCCAGGAAGAATACTGGGAATAAATAAAACAATTACCACTTCACTTTTTCCCCCAAATATCTGTCAGATCAATATCCATGAATTTAGTAACAAATAAATCATACGCATGCAGGGTAAGGACAACCGGTCGGAGTCATAATAAAGTCATGCCCGTGCACTGCCGAGGATGGAACGGCCCGTATCAAAAGTGCACCTCTCCACAAAGTACTCACATCTATGCACTGCCGAGGATCGAACGGCCCGTACCAAAAGTGCATCTCTCAACCTCTTTATGCACTGCCGAGGATCGAACGGCCCGTACCAAAAGTGCATCTCTCATTCCCTCCTCTGCACTGCCGAGGATCGAACGGCCCGTACCAAAAGTGCATCTCTCAATCTTCCGTGGCGTACGGCCCGTTTCATAAGAGTGGGGGAAATCACTCCGCTTGCAGAATTTAAATTGCGAAGCGGTCACATGCACATACATTATTCCTTTTTAAAAGAGAATACTTTTCCGTGAATAATTTCTGACAAGTTTTTCTCAAATTTCATAACTTCGGGGACATAAGCAACATGTAACATTAATTCATTACGCATATAGTTCATATCAAGTAAAATACAAGGCATGATGTGGGCCTAACTACCCGGACATAATAGTAATAGTCGCTACGTACAGACTCTCGTCACTTTGTACGTACGTAGCCCCCACAAATTATCACATATAGCATTTAAATCACCTAGGGAGACAATTCCCCTTTACAAGGTTAGAAAGGAGACTCACCTCGTGTCGAATCTACCCCTCGGACCAAGGATGCGCTCAAACTCCGAACTCTACACCCGAGGACTCGCAACTAACCAAATATGGTACAATGACATCAATGCATGCTCAAAGCAGGGAAATTATCCTATTTATTCAATAATTCAACATTCTTGAAGAATTCCCAAAGTCCAACCCCGGGCCCGCACGCTCGAATTTCGAAAACTCACGGAGGACTCGCTCACCCGAAGCCTAAGGATCGTATATATATGATTTCTACTTGAATTTATGGCAGTAAATGGGTAATTCACCAATTTCTCAAGAACCCTAATTTACTACCCAGTTCTTGACTTTTCAATGATTTAGTAGTTAATTTAGCTAGAAGATCATGAATTAAACTAGTGTTGAAGTGGAATTAACTTACCTTGACATTAGCTAGGTCGTGGTGTGCTCTCCCCAAGCTCACAAGACTCTAATGGTGGAGAAAAATGAATGAAGGGGGTGAAATCCCGAGTTTCAAAGAATATATATTGCCTGGCCTACAGGGATTCCGCACCTGCGGCTTGGGGACCGCACCTGCGGTCTCGCGCCTGCGAGCTGGGGATCGCACCTGCGGAACTGGACGGGAAGGGCTGGGTTCGCACCTGCGGAGGGATGGCCGCACCAGCGGTTCCGCTCCTGCAGACTTTTGTCCGTACCTGCAAGAAAGGGGGACCTCACCTGGGGTCGCACCTGCGACTGGGCAACCGCACCTGCGGTCACACCAGATCAGGTGCACCAGCTGCTATTTTAGCTGGTTTTTAGCCCCTTTGGGTGCCCGGGAGGCCCTTGGGCCCACTCGAGCCCTTTTCCAAATATACCAACAAGTCCCAAATCATAATACAGACTCGCTCGCGCCTTCGAAACACCCGAAACAACGTTAAAACTCAAAATCACACCTCAAAACCCCAAGAACCAAACTTAGGAACTTTAAGTTTTCTAGACTTCGCTAACAACGCGCCGAACCAACCTATACTACTCGGAATGACACCAAATTTTGCAGGAAAATCATGAATGATATAACGGAACTATTCCCCATCTCGGAATTTCGTTCAGACCTCGATAACATAAAAACACGTCCAAAACCACAATAGAAACTTAAGGAACTTCTTATTTCAATATTAGGCGCCAAAACGCTCCCGGGTCATCAGAAACCCATTCCGAGCATACGCCCAGGTACAAAATCATCACACGAAGCTACCGGAACCGACGAAACTCGATTCCGAGGTCGTTTACCCAAAATGTTGACTGAAGTCAAACTTGGCCTTAAAGGCCAACCATAAGGAACCAATTGTTCCTATAGCACTCTAAACACCTCTGAATCCCAGAATACCAGTCCCCGCAAGTCATAAATCATAAAAATCCGCTATGGGAAGTTTCATTTAGGGGAACGGGGTCCGATAACACAAAATGACCGATCGGGTCGTTACATTCTCCACCTCTTAAACAAACGTTCATCCTCGAACGGGTATAGAATCATACCTGAAATGCTGAATATGTGTAGATATCTGCTCCGCATGTCCTCCTCGGACTACCAGGTCGCCTCCTCAACTGGATGGCCCTTCCACCGGACCTTTACGTCAGAAACTCTCTTGGACCTCAACTAGCGGTCCTGTCTATCAATAATAGCAACTGGATCCTCCTCGTAGCCCAACCTCTCATCCAACTGAATAGTGCTGAAATCGACCACATGAGAGAAGTTGATGTGGTACCTCCAGAGCATTGATACATGAAAAACTGGATGAACTCCTGATAAACTAGGAGGCATGGCTAGCTCATAAGCAACCTCCCCAACTCGCCTCAACACCTCGAATGGACCTATAAACCTCGGGCGCAGCTTGCCCTTCTTCCCAAACCTCATAATACCCTTCATAGGCGAGACTTTCAACAGGACCCTTTCTCCCTTCATAAATGATACATCACGCGCCCTTTGATCCACGTAACTCTTCTGTCTGGACTGTGCTGTATGGAGCCTCTCCTGAATCAACTTCACTTTCTCCAAGGCATCCCTTACCAGGTCGGTGCAATATAACTTAGCCTCGCCAGGCCCAAACCACCTGATAGAAGAACGACATAGCCGACCATACAAAGCCTCAAATGGTGCCATCTCAATGCTGGACTGATAACTATTATTGTAAGTAAACTCGTCCAAAGGCAAGAACTGGTCCCACTGACCTTCGAAGTCAATCACACATGCCCTGAGCATGTCCTCCAATATCTGAACTATACGCTCCGACTGACCATCAGTCTGAGGGTGAAATGTTGTGTTGAGGTCTATCTGGGTGCCCATCTTACTATACAATGCTCTCCAGAAGTGCAAGGTGAACTGACGACCTCGATCTGATACAATGGACACCGGCACACCATGCAACCGGACTATCTCTCAAATGTAGATATGGGCCAACCTCTCAGAAGTATATGTAGTAGCTACTAGAATGAAATACGCCGATTTGGTCAATCTATCCACAATGACCCAAACCGCGTCAACCTTCCGCAAAGTCCGAGGCAACCCAACCACGAAGTCCATAGCGATGCGCTGCCATTTCCACTCAGAAATGGGCATCTGCTGAAGTAGGCCTCCTGGCCTCTAGTGCTCATACTTCACCTGCTGGCAATTAAGACACCTAGTCACATACTCCACAATGTTTTTCTTCATCCGCCTCCACCAGAAATGTTGCTTCAAGTCACTATGCATCTTCGTAGCACCAGGATGAATAGAATACCGAGAACTGTGTGCCTCTTCTAGAATCCTCTCCCTCAGGCCATCAACATTAGGAACACATAAGCGGCTATGAAGTATCAGAACACCATCCTCGCCAATAGTAGCCTCATTGGCCCTACCCTGAACCACTGTCTCCCGAAGCTCTGCTAAGCACGGATCATAGAACTGCCGGGTCTTAATCTCCCCCAATAACGAAGACTGAGAAACCACATGTGCTACAACTCGAAGAGGCTCTGAAAGTTCTAACCTCACTAGGTGATTGGCCAAGGACTGAATGTCCAAGGCTAGAGGTCTCTCCTCTGCTGCAATATAAGCCAAGCTACCCATACTCTCCGCCTTCCTGCTCAAAGCATCTGCTACCACATTTGCCTTGCCCGGGTGATAAAGAATGGTGATATCATAATATTTCAACAACTCAAGCCATTTGTGCTGCCTCAAATTAAGATCCTTCTATTTGAATAAGTGCTGCAAGCTACGATGGTCTGTATAATCCTCACAGGACACTCCATACAAGTAGTGCCTCCAAATCTTAAGAGCTTGAACAATGGCCTCCAACTCCAAATTGTGTACAGGGTAATTCTTCTCATGAAACTTTAGCTGGCATGAAGCATAAGTAATAACTCTCCCCTCCTGCATCAATACACACCCCAAGCCAACACGTGAAGCGTCGCAATATACTGTGTACATCCCAGAACCGGAAGGCAATACTAAAACTGGTGTTGAGGTCAATGCTGTCTTGAGCTTCTGAAATCTCGCCTCACACTCGTCAGACCATCGAAACGGGGCATTCTTCTGAGTCAATCTAGCCAATGGAGCTGCAATAGAAGAAAAACCCTCCACAAATCGGTGATAATAGCCTTCTAGGCCTAAAAAGCTCCTAATCTCTGTAGCTGAAGTAGGACGCGACAACCTCTAAACTGTCTTGATCTTCTGAGGATCAACCTTGATACCCTCTCCGGATACCACATGCCCCAAAAATGCCACAGAATCAAACCAAAACTCACACTTGGAGAACTTAGTATATAACTCCTGTTCTCGCAAGGTCTGGAGCACAACTCTCAAATGATGCTCGTGCTCCCCCAGGCTATGTGAGTAAATCAACATGTCATCAATGAAGAAAATGACAAAGGAATCAATATACGGCATGAACACCTTATTCATCAGGTCCATGAATAATGTTGGGGCATTAGTCAAGCCAAAGGACATCACCAGGAACTCATAATGGCCATATCTCGTACAAAAAGTAGTCTTCGGAATATCTGAAGCCCGAATCCTCAAATGATGATACCCCGATCGCAAATCAATCTTAGAAAACACACGAGCACCCTGCAACTGGTCAAACAAATCATCGATGCACGGCAAGGGATACTTGTTCTTAATGGTAACCTTGTTCAACTGGCGGTAATCAATACATATCCGCATAGACCCATCCTTCTTCTTCACAAATAAAATTGGAGCACCCCACGGAGATACACTCAGTCTGATGAACCCCTTATATAACAACTCCTCAAGCTACTCCTTCAACTCTTTCGGAGCCATACGGTATGGAGGAATAGATATAGGCTGGGTGTCAGGAGCTAAATCAATGCAGAAATCAATATCACGGTCCGGAGGCATGCCTGGAAGATCCAAAGGAAATACATCCGCAAACTCTCAAACCACTGGCACTGAATCAATCATCGGATACTCGGCAGTGGTGTCCCGCACATAAGCAAAATAAGCTAGACAACCCTTCTTGACCATATGTCGAGCCTTCAAGAATGAAATAACTCGGCTGGCTGTACTAACTGACGAATCTCTCCACTCCAGCCTAGACGACTCGGGCACGACCAAGGTAACTCTCTTGGCATGGAAATCTAGCACGGCATGATAAAGATATAGACAATCCATGCCTAAAATAATCTCGAAATCAACCATGTAGAGCAATAAGATATCCGCTCGAGTCACAAACCCACAAAATGAAATCACACAGGACCGGCAAATCCGGTCTACAACCACATAATCGCCCACAGGAGTGGACACATAAATAGGTGAACCCAAGGACTCACGAGAGATATCCAGAAAATAAGCAAATAAGAGCGAAACATAAGAATAAGTGGATCCTGGATCAAATAACATCAATGCCTCCCTACCACATACTGAAATAATACCTGTGATCACGGCGTCTGAGGCCATTGCATCTGATCTGGCCAGGATGGCATAGAATCTGGCTGGAGTACCGGAAGACTGGGCTCCACCAGAGTGAGCAGGAGTTACCTAACCTCCCCCTAACTGGTCTCCACCTCTAGGACGACCCCTGCCGACCTGTCCTCCACCTCTAGGTGGCCGGACTGCTGGTGCCGGACCCATCGGCCAGATAGCCCTGCTGTACACCCTTGCCCCGATACCTGGGACACTGCCTCCTCATATGACCTGGCTCTCCACACTAATAACAACTCCCAGGTGGCATAGTATGCTGCCCCGAAGAAGATCCCTGAAGGGCCGGAGGGCGATGAGAGCCCTCAGGCATAGCACTGAAATAAGGATCGGAGGATCTCGGATGACTAAGATAACCACTGTGTGAACTCTGAATGGCTAGAGGATGGTAGGAACGCTCTGGCATGGCGCTGAAATGAGGCCTCGCTAGAACACCTCGGGGAGGTGGTGGAGGTGATGAATATAAAGGCTTGCTGGGCTGACCACTGCTATACTGACCCCTTCCCCTAGCTGGGGTGCCTCTGAAATCTCCTGAGAACCTAGCCCTCTTGTCCTGCTGACCCTGCTCCCTGCTCCTCGACCGATAACCCTCGATCCTGCGAGCAATCTCCACTACGAGTTGATAAGGGGTACCCATCTCCACCTCTTGAGCCATAGTGGATCTAATACCTAGATGCAACCCTGCTACAAACCTCCGCACTCTCTCAGCATCGGTGGCAATATCATAAGAACATGGCGTGAAAACTCTGAAAATCTGGCCACATAATCTGACACAGACATCTGCCCCTGCTCTAACCGCTCAAATTGACCCCGCAACTCTTCCCTCTCAGAGCGTGGAATATATCTGTCCAAGAACATCTGTGTGATTTGCTCCCAAGTGACAGTAGGAGAATCTGCTGGCCTGCTGAGAATATAAGGCTTCCACCACCTGCGAGCTCTGCCCTCTAACTGGAATGTGGTGAAATCCACTCCATGGGACGCTAGGATCCCCATGTTGTGCAGTCTATCCCTGCACTTATCAATGAAGTCCAGGGCATCCTCACCTCGCTCACCCCGACTGGAGGGCGCAATCGAGTCGATCTGTCTAACATCTTCTGTTGATTTCCATTTGCAGCTGGTCTGGGCTCCAGTGCTGCTACTACAGGCTGGGTACCACCCATGGGCAGTGTACCCGAGGTGTGATGTAATGTTGTTGTCGGTTCTGCGGCCGGGGCAGTAGGGGTCTGGGCTCCCCCTCTCGCCTGAGAAGTGGCAGGATTTGCTGGAAATAAACCAGCCTGGGACATAGTGTCCATAAATCTCATCATACGGCCCATGACTGACTGGAAGCCTTGTCGCGTTATAAAGTCTACTGGTGCAGGATCTGCTGAAGGCACCTCATCCTGCTCCTCTACAATAGGGTCATCTGGTGGTGGGACCGGAATAGCTCTAGGACGCCATCGCCCCATACCATGGGCCGGTGCTGTCCTCCGGCCTCTGCCAGCGGGGGTAGAGGCCCTTCCCGGGTCTGGAACATCATATGCGTGCGACCTCACCATCTGTGAGAGAATAGAAGAATGAATTTAATAAATCATCGACTGCACGATAAAATAAGAACAAAGAGAGGTTTCCTAACACCATATAGCCTCCTGAAGATAAGTACAGATGTCTCCGTACCGATCCGCAATACTCTAATGGGTTTGCTCGTGACTCGTGAGACTTACACGAACCTAGTGCTTTGATACCATGTTGTCATGACCCAAAATCCAACACAGGTCGTGATGGCGCCCAACACCAGATTCAGGCAAGCCAACAGTTGTTTACTAGTGAGATTATCCTTATTTAACATACCAACCCCACATATTCCCAAATTTTTAAGCTTAGATAATTTAAATAAAAGCGAAAACATTAACCAATATAAGTAAATACAGCCACAATGATCATGATCCAATATATACTGTCCCAAAATAAAGTGTCACGACCCAAATCGATCGGCCGTGAAGGGCACTCGGTACCTTACTCGAGCAAGTACCAATGTAACGTATCTTTCTTATTACATCCTCGTATAAACTCAAAACATAGGCCGACAAGGCCGTACAATCTTTCACGTACACGACATATGTCTACAAGCCTCTAAGAGTACATAAATATCGTAAAGGTCGGGACAGAGTCCCGCCATACCAAACAATACACGTCTAAATCATACTAACCAAACAAGCAACTTCGAAGCAAATGGAGTGCACCAACATTTTTCGCTGAGCTAATAGCCTACTTGGAGGGCTCTCGACCTGTCTATCGGGACCTGCGGGCATGAAACGCAGTGTCCCCGGGCAAAAGGGACGTTAGTACAAATAATGTACCGAGTATGTAAGGCACATAAATAAATACATAAGAGACATGGATGACATATAGAGTACATGACTCAACCTGTAAGTCTGAATAACTTTGTAAATCATAAATTACTTTTAGCATTATTCATATGCGTATGAATGTCATGTCGAGCATAGGTACATGTTTCATAACATCATCAGCCTCTGAGGGCATGCCCTCATATCATATCAGCCACTGTGGGCAAAATCATCATCGTATACCAGCTGATCAAGTGGTGGTGCGTATATAGAGCCATAAGCTTTCCCATATCCCATATACATGTACATACATATATACGCGTATATAATGTCATTTTACTTATATATATACATACATATATACGCGTATATAATGTCGTTTGAATCATATTTCAGTCATTGTGGGCAACATCATCATCATATACTAGCTGATCAGGTGGTGGTGCGTATATAATGCCGTAACCCTTTTCACATATCCCATATACATGTATTTACATATATACGTGTATATAACTCCATCTGTTCATAGGTCAATGCACATGTATGAAATGCATGAAAAGTACGTAATAATCTCAATATTCCTTCCGGATAAACTTTTCCAACTGCGTATTATTCTGAGATCCATGAATAGAAAATAATAATAATTCTCATGGGGAATCAAGAATATAGACACCCCTACTATTTCTATTAATAGAGTAATTTATAGAAACTGTGTATTTGCTCATTTCTTCAGTATAATTTGGACCATGCCAAAAGAAAGAAGGGATAGCCTTAACATACGTGGAGTAGGGGAAAATCCGTGTGATTTTCTTGAAAAAGGTTGCACCGTACTCCCTTAGAATCACAAAATTTTACGTGGCTAAAGCTTTAACAATTCCCGTTGGATTGGTTGAAGAATTCGTTACTTAATGAAATATTCAGAACCTGGTTGAAGTGTTTGGAAATGGAAAAGTTTATACTTCTAAGAAATGGGTAACATTCTCATTCTCTGATTATGGAGTCTTGAGAATGAAAATGTTAGCTTTGGTTATTTGAATTTAATATACTGAAATGTGTCTTGAATATAAAGTATTAGGTTGCCCCCTTTTAAATAACTTTAAGAGTCATTGTTTTGGATAATCATTCTTTTAGTTGTTTAATTCAATTACATCATAGATAGCCACCTAGGATGTTTAATTACTTAGTCACTTCATGTGATAAGATAGTGCTGCCAGATGTCTTTGGAGTATAATTAATTAAATTTTATCCACTTATTAGTTAACTGGGTAATGTCCTGTTACCCGGTAATTAATCAATTACCTGCATAATTTAAAAATTATCTCAAATTACTTAAAATTCTACTTATTTTTCATATACTTCATATATACTTTATACATTATACATATCATATTATCACGGCCATATGGTACCTTGTATGGTACTAGTCCATAATTATCGGGTAGTATCGCTCGACCCGTACTTTATCCCAAATTGGCCACTTTCAACGAAACCCCTTTTCTTTAATTCGTTTACCCATTTATCCTTCATAAAACTCATTTATCACTTGTTATAAATAGCGTAAGTACGTTAATTTCAAGATGATATCATCCCCGAGTCTACACCAATTAACTAAAGACGAAGCTTTTAACGTACGAAAACGCGAGGTGTAACATTCTTCCCCCCTTAGAAACATTCGTCCTCGAATGTTCAACTCCTCGTGATCTATATAACTTTGGAAGGGTTTCCCTTGTAACAACACTACTAACAAATCTCCCTGTAGAAGTTTAATAACCCAACGCCACACAGGAACACAATTATGAATAACGACCATGGCCTCACACGACCAACGACAATAACTAACACAGGAATTTATACACGTATCTTATGGTTATGACGTCTCAGTCGGACCCTTCTGGGAGCGGTATAAGCTGTGCTAAAATTAATCTGTCCTTCAATGCCTGGGAACTCCTTTCGCAAGCATCGGTCCATTAAAACTTGGCTCCCTTCTGAGTTCACTTATATGGGTATTCTAATCCTTCACAATTCATGAAATTCCCCTCTTCGAAGGCCCAAACTTCATCCTTTATTTATCACAGTTACGCCTTTATTCCACTACCAGGGTAGCATTTCATCTATTCCAAATGTTACTAGTCTTAGATTCCTCTGAGTTCATTCAGGCTATACTGAGCCTTTTTATAATTTAGAGAAACCATCTGCTCTTCTTGTTTTCATAGGCTTAATCCTAAGGACTTATCCATTTTTGTTACCTTCTCACTTGCCCTTTCTTATCCTTACTCTTGTCTTCTAGAACCTTGTCGCTTCACCATACAATGGCTTGCGACCTACACAACTCTATTTATATTATTTGTAACCTTTCAACTTGCTTGCATCACAGATTTCCTTATGTCATTTTGGGACATCAAGCGAGACATCACATCGTCTCTAATGCTTATTTAATGTCTTAATTAGCCTCCTCGATACCTAGAAACCATAGGCTATGAGATATTCTACTGACTATGCTGCTATCATTCCTGTATATTGAATCCCAGCACTTCTAGCCTTCTATACAAGGTATGGACTATTCATATATTCTGCCTTTGAGTATCTCGTACGATGTTCACCTTTACCTTACTTACCTTAAAATCTCACATTGTATCTTCTATCTCTTTCATGACCTCCCTTCAACATAGATATAATTCACGTCCATAACTTGAAGCTCTATTATAATACTCGCACCTCTGGTACATACACAATTCGGTGGGAGCTTCGTACTGACTTCTTATGGGGCTAGTACTTCTTCTAACTGGATTTCTTGTAGAGCCATTATAAATTATTATTGTTGTGTTATTTCTCTTGAACATATGATATTAAGAGTGATTCTGTCATGTTCTCCAGCACAACTTCTATAATTTTTCTAGGTCCAATAATCAGACTCCTGATTTACTTAGGTGGTGTAATTCCTTAGTTTCCTCTTCCTTCTGATCAGCCTTTACGTAGTATTAAGCTATCTTCCGATCTGTGTCTCATGGTATCCGTTATTACTTTAGTCTTTCATGGGCGTTATGGAATATCCATGATACAATCTTCTAACAATTCAATCATTTGTCTATGCCCTAGGCTTAATTCTTTCTTTAAACTTATACCGGAGTCTTCTATGGCCATATGATTGTCAAAAAATATGCTGCCTGGATAATGCTTCAAAATCTTGAGTGTATCCATAGTGTACTAACCCTGGATCTTTGATCAAATAATTCTTTTGTTCCATCTTAGCTTTCTTTCAACGTAAGATATTACTTTTCCTGGTCTTTTTGCCCCTTGTTGCATCCATACTTAGCTTATCTTAGTGCCCACACTTGCAAGAGTTTTCATACAACTCATATGATCTCGAATATTAATTTTAATTCTTACTTCCCGTACGGTAGGTGCCACTTTCCTTTGGAATGCTTACAATGTTATTGCGAGATTGTTGTTATACGACCATTTCCTCTTTAGGTCATTGTGCTTAGGTTGAATCTTTCTTTCTTATCTCCTCAGCTAGTCTTTCGTTGTAGTAATTAGGGATAACCCTTGACTCTCGTAAAGTTGTGAGCTTATTACGGACCTTTTAATGTCCTTACTTGCCTATAATCATCCATAGTTGCTTACTTCCATGCCCTTGTGCTTGTATGGTTGCTTCTGAACTGATATTTTGACTGCCTTCCCAGTGGCACTTTCTTTTATCCTCGTAACATTCATACGTATATTTAACTACCCCGACTCTTATTTGAATATATCTCAAGTATTATAATGATATTCTTCGAGGCTGAACTCTCGATGTTGGTTTCTATTATGTTTATCTCACATGATCTGATGACTCATCTGTAACCTCCTGCTTAGCCATAATTGGGATCTTCCTGACCAATTACTAACTACTCATTGGCCCATTCTTATATCAATATTCCTTGTAATCTTTCTTGGATTATTTCCTTTGTCTTATCTTACGTCTCGCACTGGCTCCTTATTTATTAATAACAGCTCAGGCAGGAACCTTTACTTCCTCTCCTTGACGTCATGCTTGCGCAATATTCTTGAATTGTAGCGTATTTGTAAGATTTGGATAAGTACCATATCATTCCTCTTTCATTTATCACATTCTTCCTTCACCATTCCATAGTCACTAGAACCACTTAATTCTGGCTTAATGCCACATTAGTCCATATTTCCCCCTTCAGGGATGTACTAAAAACTGAAGCCACGAGGATCTACCTATATATATGTTACCTCTTCATCTTTGGCGTCGTTTCTCAAAATCAATGATCCTTACTTGCCTTGCGTAAATTCTTCTGTACCAAGGATGACAAATTCCCTTACTCGCGAGGGTGACACTTAGTGTAACTGGCACATACAGTCTCTTAAGCTTAACTTTTCTCACATTGCTTGCTCTAGGGAAGCGTCTCCCTAAATGACTATTCTCTGAATTCATTGTGAATCTTCTTTTGTGGTTCGTCCTATTATTGCCGGAATGTGATCTGAAATTCTCATGATGCTGATTACTACTAAATCACGCAGTCCCTAATTCATTTTTATTTTATCGTGTTTGCCAGTCCATACTGATTTCTGTTACTCTAGGGATTAACTCTCCCCTTTGGTAGTCGCGTTGGAGTTACGAACTTATTTCTCGAAATGAGGATATAACCTTATGGCCTATACTCTTTCACTGTCTTAAGGCCTGTCACCTCTCGTCTCTTTATTCACTTGACTAGACTGTGTAATACTGTCATTTCTTCTTCTTCTTTTTTTATCTACCGTCTTTATCCATGTATCATACCTTATTCATAATGCTTCCTTATCTCTCTTCTCATTACTCTGCTAATATTTCTGCATATCCCCTTTCTTGTGAAAACTTCAACACGACATTCTTTTGTTTTTAGATCTCCTAGCTTCATTCATCGGCTCTCTGGGTTGCTCAACATCCTCGCTCTACTAGGTATGAGAGCCACACTTAAGGTAATATTTATCCCATCCAGACTTTCAGTGCCTATCTTCTGAATGCTAGTATTCATATCTAATCATAATATTCTAGAGTGCACCATCTAGGTGTCTCACAAGAAGATCTATTGGCACATTTGTAATACCCTTCAGAAATGTCAACTGACGCAAACAATTACTACTTCTGATAACCCCCATAGGGCATATCTGGAATGGGTGCGACCAATTGTATATACCTCTGTTACTATTGAATATAACTCAAAAAGCTTACGTTCCTCTGCCTGAATTATAAACACTGTTAACCTTTGTTGACTGGGTGCCTCATACCCTTCTTTATCTTGCTTCTTTTGCTTGTTGAAACTTGTATTTATCTTCTTAATCTCTCATTTACTTTCATCATAAAGGTGGATAGGCATTCTTGCCTTAAAGCTTCTTATCAAGAGGCTTACACCTTTCAGTACGCACATGATCTGGTGAAGATCTCACATTTACTTTCATAAGCATGATACAAAGTCGAGTTCCTCTAATTCAACACTTCCACAGCTATATCTCTTATTGATCATATTTCTGACCGTAGGCATTATCTTATTACGAATAAAAATAGATGTTGGGGACTTGAATTCTTATAAGTGAGCTCTACCATACGATCTAGAGTAAGAAGAAAGAGTGACAATCTTAAATGCCCTGTAGCCTCCTGCTTATAAGTGTGGTGCACGACACACCCATAAACAAGGCTCTACTAGACATGGCTTGTAGACTCCCTAGGAAAGAATTGCTCTGATACCACTTTTGTCACGACCCAAACCGATGGGCCGCGACGGGCACCCGGTACCTTACTCGACCGAGTACCAATGTAACGTATCTTTCTTATTACATCCTCATATACACGTGACATACGAGCCTAATAGGCCAACATAATTATTTATAAACTCAAAATATTGGCCGACAAGGCCGTACAATCTTTCACGTACACAACATATGTCTACAAGCCTTTAAGAGTACATAAATTTTGTAAAGGTCGGGACAGAATCCCGCCATACCAAACAATACACGTCTAAATCATACTAACCAAACAAGCAACTCCGAAGCAAATGGGGTGCACGAACCTCTTCTGCTGAGCTGATAGCCTACTTGGAGCGCTCTCGACCTGTCTATTGGGACCTGCGAGCATAAAACGCAGCATCCCCAGGCAAAAGGGACGTCATTACGAATAATGTATCGAGTATGTAAGTCACATAAATAAAGACATAAGAGACATGGATGACATATAGAGTACATGACTCAACCTGTAAGTCTGAACAACTTTGTAAATTATAAATTACTTTTAGCGTTATGCATATGCGTATGAATGTCATGTCGTGCATAGGTACATGTTTCATAACATCATTAGCCTCTGAGGGCATCCCGTCATATCATATCGGCCACTGTGGCCAAAATCATCATCGTATACCAGCTGATCAGGTGGTGGTGCATATATAATGCCATAACATTTCCCATATCCCATATACATATACATACATATATACGCGTATATAATTCCATTTGAAATATATATATATACATACATATATACGCGTATATAACGCCGTTTGAATCATATTTCAGCCACTGTGGGCAACATTATCATCATATACCAGCTGATCAGGTGGTGGTGCGTATATAATGCCGTAACCCTTTTTCCATATCACATATACATATATTTACATATATACGTGTATATAATGCCATCCAGTCATGGGTCAATGCACATGTATGAAAAGTACGTAATAATCTTAATATTCCTTCCGGATAAACTTTTCCAACTGCGTATTATTCTGAGACCCATGAATAGAAAATAATAATAATTCTCATGGGGAATAAAGAATATAGACACCCCTACTATTTCTATGAATAGAGTAATTTATAGAAACTATGTATTTGTTCGTTTCTTCAGTATAATTTGGACCATGCCAAAAGAAAGAAGGGATAGCCTTAACATACCTGGAGTAGGGGAAAATCCGTGTGATGTTCTTGGAAAAGGTTGCACCGTACTCCCGTAGAATTGCAAAATTTTACGTGGATAAAGGTTTTAATAATTCCCGTTGGATTGGTTGAATAATTCGTTACTTAATGAAATATTCAGAACCTAGTTGAAGTATTTGGAAATGGAAAAGTTGATACTTCTAAGAAATGGGTAACATTCTCATTCTCTGATTATGGAGTCTTGAGAATGAAAATTTTAGCTTTGGTTATTTGAATTTAATATACCGAAATGTGTCTTGAATATAAGGTATTAGGTTTCCACCTTTTAAATAACTTTAAGAGTCATTGTTTTGGATAAGCATTCTTTTAGTTGTTTAATTCAATTACATCATAGATAGCCACCTAAGATATTTAATTACTTAGTCACTTCATGTGGTAAGATAGTGCTGCCACATGTCTTTGGATTAAAATTAATTAAATTTTATCTTCTTATTAGTTAACTGGATAATGTCATGGTACCCGATAATTAATCAATTACCCGCGTAATTGAAACATTATCTCAAATTACTTAAAATTTTACTTATTTTTAATATACTTCATATATGCTTTATAAATTATATATATCATATTATCACAGCCATATGGTACCTTGTATGGTACTAGTCCATAATTATCGGGTAGTATCGCTCAACCCGTACTTTATCCCAAATTGGCCACTTTCAACGAAACTCGTTTTCTTTAATTTGTGTACCCTATTATCCTTCATAACACTTATTTATCACTTGTTATAAATAGCGTAAGTACATTAACGTCAAGATGATATCATCCCCGAGTCTACGCCAATTAAATGAAGACGAAGCTTTTAATGTACGAAAACGCGAGGTGTAACATATAAAGAGTCTACTGTGTACGTGCCAGGAACTAGTGTCACAAGTCAACAGGCGAACTAGTAAAATATACAAAAGATGATACAAACTGTACAGTTGTCTGAGAGAAGTAGACAGAAATAAACAAAAGATAACTCCATAGCACTGCTGAGAATTGCAAAGGGAGGCAACTCACCTTGGATTGCAGGATATAGAGGTAGTTGTTCAGCGTCTTCAGTATCTCTATTTTCCCTTCCGTGCAGAGAGAGTTGGGTACTCAGGTCGAGTTGAGCACAGTGTTTCACCCTCAAACCGACGGGCAGTCGGAGCGTACCATTCAGATTTTGGAGGATATGTTGCATGCTTGTGTGATCGACTTTGGTGGTTCATGGGACCAGTTTCTTCCACTAGTTTGCATATAATAACAGCTATCAGTCGAGTATCGAGATGGCTCCGTATGAGGCTTTATATGGTAGGAGGTGCAGGTCTCCGGTTGGTTGGTTTGAGCCGGGCGAGGCTAGGCTATTGGGCACAGACTTAGTTCAGGATGCATTGAGTAAGGCGAAGTTGATTCAGGAGCGGCTTCGCACGGCGCAGTCTAGGTAGAAGAGTTATGCGTATCGGAAGGTCCGAGAAGTGTCTTTCATGGTTGGGGATAAGGTGCTGCTGAAGGTAGCACCCATGAAGGGTGTTATGAGATTTGGGAAGAGGGGAAGCTGAGTCCCAGGTTCATTGGGCCATTTGAGGTGCTTCAGAGGGTTGGGAGGTGGCTTATAGGCTTGCTATGCCTCCCAGTTTATCGATTATTCATCCAGTATTCCATGTTTCGATGCTCCGGAAGTATGTTGGTGACCCCTCCCATGTTTTGGACTTCAGCATGGTTCAACTCGAGGGTGATATGTTATATGAGGTAGAGCCAGTGGCTATTTTGGGTCGACAGGTCAGGAAGCTGAGGTCTAAGGATATAGTTTCAGTGAAGGTTCAGTGGAGAGGGCAGCCGGTGGAGGATGCCACCTGGTAGACAGAGCGGGAGATACGGGACAGATATCCTCACTTATTCGAGACTCCAGGTATGTTTCTAGTCGAGGACGAACGTTTTTTTAAGAAGGGGAGGATGTAACGATCCGGCCGGTCGTTCCGTGAGATTTACCCTGTTTCCCCCATTTCTGCATTTGTTATATATTTCTAGCCTTTTTTTGTTGTGTTGAGTCAGTTGGTTTGGGTCCGGAGTGGTTATGGTGAGAATTGAGGCATTTAGTCTCCTAAAGTAGCCTAAAAGTTGAGAAAGTCAACTGAGAGTTGACTTATTGGTAAACAACCTCGGAAATTTTATGGCTCGTATAGCTTCATTAGGTGATTTGGGACTTAGGAGTGTGTTCAGAATGAAGTTTTGATGTCCGATGTAGAATTAG
>ML373973.1:89175-129097 GCA_005239525.1 Nicotiana knightiana | reverse complement strand
ATATATCTGGGTTCCAGATTAGCGACCAAAGTTGGTCTCTACTTTCTTCCCCTTTCAAGAGCGGCCAACTTTGGTCGCTAATTTTAAATTTTATTATTAATATTTTATAATTTTTTAAAAATAATAATATAATTATTAAAATTTTATAACTGGGTCTCACTTTAGCGACCAAAGTTGGTCGCTAAATTCAACATTTCTGTGACCAAGAAAGTCTGACCAGTCCGGTCAATATTTTGACCAAATTAGCGACCAAATAGCGACCAACCTTGGTCGCTAATATATTTATAATTATTTTTTAATAATTTTCTTCAATTTAGCGGCCAACTGTGGTCGCTTTTTCCGACATACCAGTTTTGGTCGCAAAAGTTTGGTCGCTTTTCTCCGGATTTTTAGTAGTGTTATGGGTTTATATTTATGATTTGTTGTAATTTTAATAAAGTTTTACACATAAATTTATACTCCGCAATAGAAGTGATGGCTTCAGTTGAACCCGGTGCTAGAGGGCTGGATTGCTCCGAAACAATTATGACGAAGTAAAAAACATATATGTAATTTAGAAGATATTAGAAATATATGATAAACAGTGTTTGGCGTTTCTTGAAAATTTCAACTGATAACTTCATTAAGTAAACAATAGTTAATCTATGCATGTGAATTTCTTAACTATTTCACACAAGAAATTTCTGCAAGTAAATATTATATTTTGGTTGAGTACATAATTTGATTGATCCCGATGGGCCTAACAACCAAAGCCTAAGGATAATAGTCTATTATATCAACTTTCGTTAATTTATTTAAATTATAATTATTATTATTATATTTTGCGATTCTCCTTTTGGCGTATAAGTAGATGAAACGCTATGTAGTGGACTTGGATTCTGAAAAAATGTATTATTTCCAAAGGAATCGCAGGTTGCAATATAAAGACAAGAACAGTATACAAATCGACCCATTTTAATGATAGGAATATAGGATCACTTGAATTACGGTACTACTTACTAGTCTAGTACAAATCTAGTTGAAAATTTTCCATAAAATACGAAAATGATATTCGCACACTTGATTTGTTATAAGTCATTTCTTAGCAGCTTAAGCTTTGTTTGAATATTTTATGTATCGTAAATGACACACTTTAATTATTTATGATGATCCTTCCAAACAAACACAAACTTATCAACAAATCTCCCATCTATTACAGACTGCGTCCCCCGTCATGAGAATTATCCAAAAGATGATTTTTATTTGCATTATTGCACACTTTTTACTCAACATATTTAGCGCGAATCTTTTTGAATGAGTTAGTTTACGATAAGCAAAGTAGCAAAATACCTAGCCCCTACAGTGAAAAGTTGTGGGGGGGAGGGGGGGGGGGACACGATGATTATTGGCTTCCTTGTTTCAACTCGTTCAAACTTGATTGATGAAATTTGTAAAGGGAGTTATCACTTTTAGCCCGCGCAACAAACTATTTATATTTGTTTGCCAAAAAAATATATAAAATATATATAATATTTGTATATAACATACCTAATGTATATATATATACTAATTTTATATATTTTTTCGACAGATACCTAAAAGGTATGAGTTTAGGCAGATACCTAGAAAGGCAAAAATGAACAACAAGAGGACATGGCAAAGATGAACACTGCTGCTTATAGCTTCTTAGGTAATTTCATCATTTAACACAAGGACAAAGCTTGTTAGGTAATATATGGGTTCGGCCAAATCTAATAATTTTATTTATACCATGTATTTCAATTAAAAAACTATTAATACACACACACACACACATATATATATATATATAACGTATTCATAACCCATTATATTGCATTTTACAAAATTAAAAANGGCCGGTCGCGGCGGGGGCGTGGGGTGGGGAGGGGGCGGGGGGTGGATATTGTTTTTTAGTGAGAAAAAAAAAAAAAAAAAAAAAAAAAAAAAAGGAGGGAAAATTGAAGGGGAAGGGGGCCGCCAAAAAAAATAAAAAAAAAAAAAAAATAAAAAAAAAAAAAAAAAGGGTAGGCCAATGGCCACTGTTGTAATGGATTAAGGAGAAAGTGGGCCCATAAAATCTATGTACCAAAAGATGCAGATGACAAAGGCAAGGCCCATTACTATGATAAGATGAAGCTAACAAGTTATTCTATGAATTTTACGTGGCTGCTTTCCTATCCATCATTTTCTCTTTTCTTTTCGGAGAACTCCCTAACTTTTATTTTATTTTATAAAATTAACAGATAAACTTGGGAAAAAAAAGCAAGAATTTCTACTGACACCAATTATCAAGAATTTTGTTCAAGATAGAAATATCAGTTAGTGGTGGTTAAAAGTCACGTAACAAAAAAGTACGGTATTGATACTATCAGAACGTATTAGAATTATAACATCTTGACTATCCGATTGTTATATAAAAATACAAATATAAACGTTTATAATCATACAAATATCAAAGAATTGATTGATGCCCTACTTTTGGTCCTACGTGTTTGGCTGATTTGTCATCCTAATCTTGGTGTATTCACTGATGGTCCCACTATCCATTGCTCACTCCATTAAGCTTTTTCCTAATTAATCTCAATCTTCATTAATGGACAATTCTTTGGAATCAGATAAGCTCATAAGCTTGGAGATTAAAAATTGATTAGATGAGGTACACTATAGTTAGGGCTACGTATTGAACTATGATTCACAAGTTATATTAGTTGTTAATCCATGCAACATTATGCTTGCCATCTTCTCAACCATAAAAGGACAAGATGATTAGTGAAAATTGTTAATTAGATGAGCTTTTAATTGTTTTGTTGTGTTTGGAGGAGAAGAATTAATAAGTGGATCTGAAAGAATTAATTTTATTGATGCACTTCATATAGGAAGATTATTTATTTGAATAAAGCATGAAAGAAACACTTCAATTAGAGCCTATGCTTTACATGTAATTAATTCTAAAAGACAAGCACATGTAACCAATGTTGAATCACCTTTTCACTAATTTACTTACTGCTAAGCCTATTTGAATTGACTCATCCATAACACTCCATCCAACTACAAAACAAAAATATTCGATATATTAAGAAACTAAACTTAAAATAAGAAAAAACAAGCTAAGAGATATAGAAAGAAAAAGATGAGAGATTCTTATTTCTTTCATGTATTCAAATGTGTATAATGTGATACCCAAACCTTCTATTTATAGAATAATATAGGTAATACAAAGGGATGCCATGAACGTGATATTAACTATTGAGATCATGAAGGAGGTTATGAATGTGTGAGAGTTACAATCGTAATGGTAACAAATAATGGGAGGTTAATGAAGAAGAGTAGTGGGAGTAATTACTTCAGGAGTTATAGACATCCACTAATATAATTATAATATTTCATAACACAATAAAATTTATATTTTCCTTGTTTTTTAACTGTTTCATTTATTATTTGCTTTTTGTGGCGACTTTGGGGAGTGCGTTTGTGGGGAGGGAAGGGAGAAAGAAGTAGAAATGAAGGATAATTGATGTATTATCACTGTGAATATATTGTGGAGGGTGGGGTTATAAAGTGCATGGAATAGGATCCACTTACTAGAGGTAGTGTACTAAAAACAGAAAAGAAACTTGGCCCAGACTACCAATTACTAGAATTAATTTCGACCCTTTACGCTTCCAAATGTCATCTTTTCTTGTATTTTCATCCATTTCAGCTTCTGTTCCGTACTAATTATACGTACATGGAAAATATTGATTTCTCTACACCAAAAAAACAAATTTGCTTTTCTTTTTCATAACCGAATGGCAAGTTCTAAAAGGAAAATTGTTTACCTCGAAAAATGGTATTAATAATTATACTTGATTTGTGGTTCTAAAAATATATGATTTACTCAAATACTAGTTAATAATCTAGGAAAAATAAGTGTAAGTAAGAAGAATGTGAGAGCCAAATCAATGTTGTCACAGAATTGGGGGGCTCGTGCTCTGTAACCTCGGGGGTCTCGAGGTCAGTCTTTAACAGTAAATTATGAACAGTAAAGGAAGAACAATAAAACTGAGGAATGATGTTGAGCACATTAAACAAGAAGAACATAGTAGAATGTTCTATTGCAGTGAAATTCTTCTCTTTACAAAATGATTGGGGTCCCCTTTATATAGGAGGGGGAAAATCCTAATATGGTACATTTCTAATTATGACAAAGAATATTATTGGTACAGCTGTATAACGGTCTACTACGGATTTGTACTATCCCTTGCAGACCTTATAAGTCCTAACCACGTGTCCTTGAGAATTTCCCGTTTTATCTTGATTGTCACCGATTTGGTAGTGCCTCGAGGTAGGTTGTGACGGGTCCCCCGACGTACTTTCTCGAAGTGTATTTTCCGGGATTGATTCGAACTTTTCTTCGAACCTTCGAGTTGGGGCTCAGCGCAACAGAGACCTCGAAATTAGACTTCTCTAATTTCGGCCGTATACAGATAGTCCCCGCGTTTCTTAGAATGAAATGATGAGAAACAATTTGAGTTTTTGACCCTTCGATATCCTCATCATGACGTCATCCACGTGGGGTCAGCGATTGGTGTGACTAAAAGGCTGTGCAGAGGTCATTTATGCACATTTCTCGAAAAATTCACCAATCGATAACAACTATGAGCCGCACTTTTAACTTCTACAACATGCTTAGATGACCCCTATAAATACCCCAATCCTTCACTCCTCAATCTTTTACTGTCTACAACGCCTTCGAATCTTCACTAATTTTTCTCTGCATCCGTTCTTCCTTTGCGTTCATCTCTTAAACATTTTCTTCTTCATATTCTGAATTTTCACAAAAACATGGCAAAACTTCTAAGACAGCTCCCCAAAAAGAGTAAGATCCTTCATCATCACGTTCGTCTAAGAGCAAAATGGTAGTACCTCCTCGTGTCGAGGAGTGTACCCCCGGGCCTTGTGAAACATCTTCTGATTTCAAGATCGAAAAACCTTCCTCGGTTGCAGGACGATGTGAACCAATGTCTCGATATATTAGTCTGATAACCAAAACTAGATAGGTGAAGGTTGATTGCCGTTGGGGGATGCGGTACAAGTGGATATCCCTTCACCTGAAGAGGACATAATCACTCACAAAGCTGGTTTTCTTAGCATATACACATACCCATTCACCTTAGGTCCCGTAGAGCCCTCCTCGCCACCGATAGATCTAGTGATCCTCGATTTTTGTAGACAATATCGGGTGACGCTCGGCCAAATCTATCATTCCTTCTCGCGAATTGTTTACCTGATTAGGTACTTTTCGAACATGGTCGAGGGGATGCCTTTCACCCTCGACCATCTAATTAGACTGTACAGTCCTCGTTTTTATCGAGGTGGCCTGATTAAACTAAAACGTCGATCTTCGAAGTCTTTCTTTGCTAGCATCAGCGAAGATAAGGACCGAGGATGGATGAGCTGCTTCATTCGAGTCAGAACCTCTGACCTGATTCCTGCTTAGAAGATGCCATTCCCCGAGGAATGAAATATGAACCGTAAGTGCCGACTCATCGAACATGCTTCGTTAGTCAAATATTTTTTCTTCCTTTTGAACTAACTCCCTTCCGATGGTGCAGCCGTCGAGTGGTACCCCGGTGCGGTCAAGGACCTCCCGGTAAGGTTGTATTGTGGTCCGGGCCCGGGCCTAAATGGGCCGGGCCAAACGGCCCCGGGCTAAACGATCCTAGTGGGTGTAACCGGACCATATGGGGCTAAGCCCATATGGGCCCGGGTTAAGTGGGTCGGGCCCACAGCCTAAAAGGGCCTAAGTGGGCCGGGCTATTTTATTTTTTGAAATTTTTTTTATCTAAGGCAATTTATTGTAAATTATATTTTATAATTGTGACTTAAATCTTGTAATTCAAGTTTAAACACAAAAAAAAATGTAAAGAAATATTCAAGGGAATGCCTTATAATTTTTATTATTACGACATTAACAAAAGACGGCAATATCTTTTTTAGTCTTCCTCCCCCCAATGGAATGAGCACAACAAGGTGTTAATACCACCATTAAAAGAAAAAAAAAACTAATGAACATGTTCCAAAATACAAGTTACATATTAGTTTACATATTATCTCTTACAAATTTCACAAATCCCTCAAGGTTCGGAGGAATTTCTATTGGTGGTGGCGGAAAAGAAGCTTGTTCATCACTGCTTCCGGGTGAAGCAACATCCTGCGCAAGTTCTGCTAGCATTTCTTCGTAAGCTTCGTCTATCTCTGGTTGTGATTCAGCAAGTCCAAAGTTTCTTCGTTCCGAACGGATCCAATCTCTGAAGAGTACTGATTTTTCCAAGCTCTCCTTCATAGAAAGCTCTATGATCACCGATTTGAAATCTCGCTTGCCTGAAAGCGCTCTCCGATGCCATTGTTGAAGCTTGAATACTTAAAATATCTCGAGCCATCCTTGAAAGAACCGGATAGTATTTTTCTTTGTCCTTCCACCATTCCAAAATATTAAAGGAGCCGTCGGGATTCTCTGATTCCAGTCCTTGCGACAAATAAACTTGAAGCTCATTTAGTTGTGAACTATCATCAATATTTTCACCTTGAGAACCCCTGAACCCCGTCCAAGCGCTAAGTGCTTTTAGTCCCGCAGTTCTTTTAGATAATTGCGAACTAGACGAAGTAGGAGTTGGAACATTTGGTCTAGCATGATCTAAGGCAAGTTGATAAGCATTATAAATTTTTTGAGCATTTATTTTAATTGATGTTTCGCACCGTTTAGAATGTTGTCTATTAAAATTAGGGGTTACTACATGAGGGTCAGGCGGGGCATCATTTGGATTATTATCAGTTGGGTTAACTTCAACAACATGACTAGTAGGTGTATCATCATCCGATTGCGTTTCATCTAAATCTATATTTTCATCAATAGTTGGATTACCATAAAGAGCATTCACATATTCATCATTTAATTGTTCACCTGGTTCAATATCATGGTAAAGTTGACTATCGGTAAATTGAAATAAAGGGTTATCACTATCAAGAATAATAGGTGGAGGAGGACGGGTAACAGGTTTGGATCGGGGAGCCGGGGGAGGAGTAGTAGCTTGGCCACTAGATACACCAATCTTGGATTTTTCCTTACTTTTACCTAACATATTTTGCATAGAATAGGACATATTAATTATAATTATACAAAGTAAAACAAACAAAACTATAATATCAAAACTTAAGAGTTGGAACGAATTTACCGAATTGACAAACAACTTCTTGAAAATTGTATATCGTTGAAGACTTGAGTACTTCAATTCACCAACTTCACAATTTTTCACAAATTGTAATAATAAAGTAAGCAATTATAGAAGAAAATTAGAGAGAGATTGAGAGAGATTGATGATTTTGTGAGAAAAATGAAACAATGAGGGGGTATTTATAGTTGAGAATAGGGAAAACGTGTAATTATAAAAAGTTTGGGGTTATAACAAAGTTTGGGGGGCAAATTGCTATTTTTGAAAGTGCCAAACGACTAAATTGGCAGGCCAACGACTATTTTTTAAATTTCCAACCGTTGGCCAATTTAAAAAAAAAAGTGAAAAATAGTCGTTAGGCCCGGTTGAACCGGCCCACCAATGGAAGTCGGTCCCAGGCTCACGGTCTCACCAGTTAGGACCGGCCCACTGTGGGCTCTTAGGACCGCTTGGTCCCGGACCATATGGGCCAGCTCGTTTATCCCAAAGCCCATATGGGCTGATGGGCCTAGGCCGATCCCGGGCTGGGCCCCTACCACAATACACCCTTACCTCCCTGGCTGGGTTCGACAACTAGATTCCTCCACATATGCTAAGCGCGTCTGACGTGACTTGGCCAGAGGTCGATGGGAGGCCAAAAACCATGGTGAGTTTTTATTACTGTTGTTTTTTAAATTTCTTAGTGAAAATATCTATTGGTAGCACACTTAACCTTTTGTGCTTATGTCGGCCTCAGAGAAGCCGTTTTAATGAGGACGCCCCCGACTGGCGAAGTAGATACCCCAAAACCCGCCAAGGATAAGAAGAGAAAGAGGGACACGCCGGCGGAGTCTCCGAAGCCAAAAAAGGACAAAGCTCGAAAACCTAAGGCCGACACAGTGGCTTTGACTCCCGAGGTTGCGGCGAGCCTTCGTGCTGAGGTCGAAGTAGGAGATGAGATTGTGGGTGAAGGCGATGCCTTCCCGTTAGTTACTCGGAGGGGAAACGTCACCGGTGCTTCAAAGGTTACTGCATCGAAGGCTACTGAGGTGGTTCGATCTCGAGCTGAGAGGATCTCTGAAGGGAGCTCGGGCCCCGTCCCTGAACTGGCTGATGACCAGAATGCACCTTGTGCTGAAAAGTACTCGGTCGAAGATCCCGAAGGAACCAACCCCGAAGCTCCTTGAATAAAAGAGAAGGCCCTGATCGATCCACTCGGGGTGGTCAACGTGGGTTACTCTCCACAAGGCCCATCTTTTTCTGAAGGGCAGATATGGGATGCCCAGGACATGAAGACTCCTGAAGCGGGGGCATCCCACAGGGAGAATGATATCTTCGAGGAATGCCTTGCTGGGATGCCTCGTTTATATTCGAAGAGGCTGATAGGCTTTGAAAGCAGGTATATTTTTTCTTTTAACAACTATGTTTGAGATTTAATCTGTGCCTATCTAACTTCCTTTCTTCGTGACCAGGCCATGATGCTCTATGACCAGGCTTTCTCCAAGTCTCGGGCAGAGCTTGCCCGATGTGAAGACGAGCTTAGGAAGCTCACGTTGGAACACGATGACTTCAAGGCCATTTATGTTCGAAAAGAGGGGGAAATTAAGGACCTTCGATCCCGTTCGGAGGAGGCGTCTCGAGAACTGGCTGATTTCATCGAGCAGGTAACATAGTCTTTGAGGGCTTGTTTTACACTTACTCATTTTAGTGTTCTAATGCCTTAATTCAACTCTTTCAACTCAAGCAGAATGATGACCTGGTGGGGCAACTTCGGGAGGATCTTAGGGTCAAAGACCGAAGCAGTGTATGGATGAGGTAGCCTCCGAGAAGGACACTATTCGAGTGAAATTGACCTCAGCTGAGCACCAACTTCAAGGTGCAAAGGGAGAAAGCCGTCGTTATAAGGAGCTTCATGCTGAATCGGCTGCCGAGTTGTCCAAAACCAAGTACGAAGTTGATGCCCTCATGTCCTTGTATCAGGCGTGTTGCTTCTGCAAATGCTCGGGCTAAGAAAGTATCCACTGAAGCCGAGCTCAGGTTAACTGGTGCTCTTGATCATGCTCGATTGGAATCTCGGAGGCAGGCTCTCGAGGAGTTACGCGCCAAAGGTTTTGATCTTTCTGCCGAGATCGAGAAAGTGAAAGCCTTAGAAGAAGAACCGGCTGCACTGATCATTCCCGACGAGGATTCCATTAGTGTCTCGGAGAGTGGTGAAGACGAAGATGAAGTCCCCGAGGGGGAAGAGGCACCGACAGAAGATTAGGCTTCTATTGTTTTCCTTTTTTGTGTAAGGGCTCCATGTGGGAGCTTCTGTAAATGTACTTTTGTGTACACCATTTGGATATATAAAAGGACCTTTTTGTTTCATCTTCGCTCTTCGTCTTTATGTTAATTTCCATTTTGCCTTTGTTTTTGCTTTTGAGATTTGATGTTGTTGACGACTAGTCCGATGTTTTGGACTTAGAATATAAATCCTTACGTTTCGAGTTTGATCAATGATCGATAATAGGCGGCCACTTAGGGTCCGATTTTTGAGCTTAAGTTTTAGCTCGGGATTTTTGAGTTCGAACTAGGTGAGTCTCGAGCACAGTGTGCTTCGGCTTTTAATTTCTTTTAGGTATCGGCCCTTAGGCTTTAAGACAATGGCCCTTAGGATCTTTTCACTTCGGCCCTTAGGCTCTTACATATCGGCCCTTAGGCTCTTACATATCGTCCCTTAGGCTCTTTTTAGATTGGGTCAATTCGACCTCTAAAATGGCTATAATTTTCCCTCATTTTGGCTAAAGACTTTTAAAAATTTTATTATGCCTTAGCATGTTTTTATATCCGTCTGACTTTTCGACGGTTCGATTGATAAGAACCTCGATTACAATTTGATGTGCGACGATAATTGAGTACCTCGTGAGGTCCTCTCAAAAGCTGATTTTCTCGAAGCCTTTACATTGTTCGGAGCTGATATTATCGAAGCCCCTTTGCTTATGCCGAGGGTAACCTGATTTAACCAAATTTTTCGAAGTATTTGAAGGCCTTTAGTTTAATGGCAGAAGTCGGACATCTCCGAGCCGCATTATTTCGGCCGTGTCCTTTTCATATAACCATAGTCTTTATATTTGGTCGTAGCCTTTAGTCCCCGAGTGAGATGGCCTCGGCCTTAATATCGAGGGTATGCATTTTTAGGGGTCTTATAAGTTCGGATATGTAGCCTTGGCCTAAATATCGAGGGGATGCCTTTTTTAAGACCTTATAAGTTCGGATATGCCTCATTGAGGTCTTATGAGTTCGATTATTCCTGATTGAGGTCGTATGAGTTCGAGTTTTTGATGATTCAATAAGTTGACTGTCGAAGACAGTCCCTGAGTGTTCGGGTGTATTTGTCCCTTGAGCTGTTTTATGAAAATAGCAGGCTTCTTTGAGGCACAAAGTGTTTTGCTATAATAAGACTGCTTCTTCAAATGACTGATACATGCGAACATGTTTTTGCAATTGGGGCTTGACTTATTCTACACAAACACGATTCATTCGACCATTTGACCCATTACAACATTCTCCTATCGAGGCCCTCTTTTGCATTACTTGCTTTCTTCGAAAAAGTAACCTACGAGGGTGATGCCCCCCAGTATTCGAGGTTGATAGAAAAGAAGTCTTGAATACTTGTTGAGTTTTCCTTAGGTATCATATAGGTGTTGCCTCGTTAAAAACCTTGCCAGTAAAACCCATTTGGGATAAAACCCGATCTAAGCGAAAAAGAGTGCAACGCATGCTTTAAAACACATGGTCTTCGAGTTGAAGGGTGCTTCGATATCTCCAATCGATATCTGCAAAAAGTTAGTGTGAAATATAAATAAAAAAGGAGAAGGTTATACTTTAGCAATAATATCGTTTTCGCAGTGATATATTCCAAATGTTTGGTAGTTGTTCGCCTTCCATAGTGCTAAACTTGTAGGATCATTTGCCTACTACTCCGTGGACACGGTACGGTATTTCCCAACTAAGGCCTAGCTTCCCTTCATTTGGGTTTCGAGTGCTGAGGATGACTTTCCTTAGAACCAAATCCCAGACTCTGAAGTATCGAGGGTTTGTTCTTCTATTGTAGTACTTTTCGATCCTTTGTTTTTGAGAGGCCATTCGAACTAGTGCAGCCTCGCGCTTTTCATCTAGTAGCTCGAGGGGGTATTCATGTCCTCGTTGTTTGAGTCCTCGGTGGCATGCTGAAATCTGACGCTCGGTTCCCCTACTTCGACTGGTATCAATTCCTCGGACCCATATACCGAAGAGAACGGGGTGTCCCCTGTGTTCGACTTTGAAGTTGTTCTATATGCCCATAATACTTCGGGCAACACTTCTCTCCACTTCCCATTCGCATTCCCTAACTTCTTCTCTAAGTTTTGAATGATAGTTTTGTTTGTGGACTCGGCTTGACCATTTGCACTTGGGTGGTAAGGCGACGATAGGATCCTTTTGATTTTATGATCCTCGAGGAATTTCGTCACCTTGCTGCCGATGATTTGCTTCCCATTATCACACACAATCTCGGAGGGGATCGCGAATCGACATATGATGTGGTCCCATATGAAGTCAATGACTTCTTTTTCTCTTACCTTCTCGAAGGCCTGCGCTTCTACTCATTTCAAGAAGTAGTCAGTCATAAACAAGATAAATCTAGCTTTACCTGCTGCCGTTGGTAGGGGCCGACGATGTCCATCCCTCATTTCATGAATGGCCACGGGGATAGGATTGAGTGTAGTTGTTCACCAGGTTGGTGCAAATATTTGGCATTTGTTACATCTTTGAACGAACTCCTTGGTGTCCTTTTCCATGCTATCCCAGTAATACCCTGCTTTGATTACCTTTCGAACTAAAGAATCAGCACCAGAGTGGTTTCCAAAAGTGCCTTCGTGGATTTCTCGTAGCACATAGTCGGTATCCCCCAGTCCCAAGCACACTACTAGTGGCCCATCGAAGGTCCTCCTATACAATGTTCCATTCTCATCGAGTGAAAATCGGGCTGCTTTGGCTCGAAGGGCCCTTGATTCTTTTGGGTCCATGGGGAGCTTCCCATGTTTCAAGTAGTCGATGTACTTGTTTCTCCAATCCCATGTTAGACTTGTTGAGTTGATTTCTGCATGGCCTTCTTCGATCACCGACTTTGATAGTTGTACGACAGTCCCTGGGATTATGTCATGTTCTTCAAACGAGGATCCCAAGTTTGCGAGTGCATCAGCATCGCTATTCTGTTCTCGAGGTCTATGGACCAGGGTCCACTCTTCGAAGCGATGCAATGCCATTTGAAGCTTGTCTAAGTATCTTTGCATCCTGTATTCTCGAACTTCGAAACTTCCATTTATTTGGTTAACGACCAAAAGAGAGTCACATTTTGCCTCGATGACCTCCGGTCCTTGGCCCTTAGCTAGTTTGATACCCGCAATCATGGACTTATACCCGGCCTCATTGTTAGTCAACTTCGAAGTTTTTATGGATTGCCTAATTATGCCACCCGTAGGCGGTTTTATAACTATACTGAGCCCGGACCCTTTCACATTTGAGGCAGCGTCAGTGAAGAGGGTCCATACCCTGGATGATGTGCCTGTTTTTAACAAGAGTTCTTTTTCTACTTCGGGCACGAGGGTAGGCGTAAAATAGTCCACGAAGTCTGCTAAAATTTGAGACTTGATAGCCGTTCGAGGTCGATATTCGATATCGTACCCTCCAATTTTGATGGCCCATTTGTCCAATCGACCCGATAATTCAGGCTTATGCAAGATGTTTCGAAGTGGAATGTAGTTAACACACATATATGATGACATTGAAAGTATGGTTTCAACTTCCTAGATGCACTTACTAATGCAAGAGCTAATTTTTCTAAGTGTGGATACATGGTTTCAGCATCTCCCAGGGTTCGACTTATGTAATAAACAGGGAATTGCGTACCTTGTTCTTCTCGAACGAACACGCCACTTACCGCAACTTCGGACACGGCCAAATACAAGTATACTATTTCATCCTCCTTCGGGGTATGGAGAAAAGGTGGGCTCGAGAGATACCGTTTTAATTCTTCCAAGGCCTGTTGGCATTCCAGAGTCCATTCGAAGTTGTTTTTCTTCTTGAGGAGGGAGAAAAAGTGATGACTTCAATCCGATGACCTCGAGATGAATCGGCTTAAGGCTGCTATCCATCCAGTCAGCCGCTGTAATCCTCGGTGGATTTGATTTTGCTGGGGTTGATCTCGATCCCCCTGTTTGACACCATGAAGCCCAAAATTTTTTCCAAGCCGACTCCAAAAGCGCATTTCTCGTGGTTGAGCTTCATGTTGTATCTTCTTAGAACATCGAACGTTGCCTGCAAATGAGCCAAATGGTACTCTGAGTGCAGGGACTTAACTAACATGTCATCAATGTAAACCTCCATAGACTTGCCTATTGGACATTCGAACATCTTATTAACTAGGTGTTGGTATGTAGATCCCGCATTTTTTAGCCCTAAGGGCATTACATTATAGCAATATGTGCCATACTTCGTGGTAAACGAAGTCTTTTCCTGGTCCTCCGGGTTCATTTGAATTTAATTGTACCCAGAGTAGGCGTCGAGAAAAGTAATGATCTCGTGGTCAGCCGTAGCATCGATTAGACGGCTGGTGTTTGGTAATGGAAAATAATCTTTAGGGCATGCTTTGTTCAAATCTTTGTAATCTACACACATTCTCAGTTTATTTCCCTTTTTAGGGACTACTAATACGTTAGCTATCCATTCGGGGTATTTTAACTCCCTAATGGATCCTATTTTAAGAAGCTTAGTTACCTCATCTTTGATGAATGTATGCTTTACCTCGGATTGAGGCCTCCTTTTTTGCTTCACCGGTTTGAACCTGGGATCGACACTCAATCGATGGGTGGTTACCTCTGGTGGGATCTTTGTCATATCTAAATGGAACCAAGCGAAGCAATCAATGTTATCAATAATAAATTGAATAAGTTTTTTCCTGAGTTCGGGGGTTAGTCCCGTTCCCAGGTATACCTTTCGTTCTGGAAGATGCTCGATCAATACTGCCTGCTCGAGTTCTTCGATAGTGGACTTCGTTGCATCTAATTCCTTGGGGGAAATAAAGGCTCGGGGTGTGAGGAAGTCTTCTTCCCCGGCCTATACCACCTGTTCATTGATCACCTGTCCCTCGGGATCAACCGAGGGTATGGGCTGTGATTGCTATTTAGCTACTTGTTCGCCTTTTGATTTCTCTGAGGTAGATGGAGCCGATATCGGTTCCAAGTCATGCACTGCGAACATCTCTTTGGATGTATGATGCTCTCCATATACCGTTTTCACGCCATCCTTTGTTGGGAACTTCATCATTTGATGAAGAGTTGACAGTACCACCCTCATGTTATGAATCCATGGCCTTCCAAGTAAGGCGTTGTACCTCATGTCACCTTCGATGACATGAAATTTGGTGGCTTGTATGGTCCCGGCCACATTGACTGGGAGGATGATTTCCCACTTTGTTGTTTCACTCGCCATGTTGAATCCATTCAGGACTCGAGAGGCGGGTATGACTTGGTCGAGCAACCCGAGCTGCTCCACGACCCTCAACCTGATTATATTGGCCGAACTACCTGGATCCACGATCACATGTTTAACTTGAATTTTATTTAAAAGGATAGAGATTACCAGTGCATCATTATGAGGCTGAGATAGGGCCTCGATGTCTTCCTCGTTGAATGTGAGGGTGTCCTCGGGAATGTAGTCCCGAGATCGTTTCTCCCTTGTGATGGATACTTTTGTTCGTTTGAATATGGGTCCCTGCGGGACGTCGATTCTTCCGATGATCATATGAATGACATGATGCGGCTCCTCTTGCTCATTCTTTCTATTTTCATCTCTCTCTCGAAAATGTTCTTGGCCCGGTCGCTGAGGAACTATCGAAGGTGACCTTCGTTGAACAATCGGGCTACCTCTTCTCGAAACTGTATGCAATCTTCGGTCATATAACTATAAGTGCCATGGTATTTGCACATTAAGTTGGGGTTCCTCTGGGAATGATCTGACTGCATGGGCTTGGGCCACCTGGTATCTCTAATCTTGCCTATGGATGATAGGATGTCTGATGCATCGATGTTGAAGTTGTATTCTGACAATCGGGGTGCCTCCAACGGTCTCGAGTGCCTGTCGAACCTGGTTTTCCTCATGAGTCCCGGGGAACTTTGGCCTCGATCGGTCCTTCGATCATTTCGAGGTATATTACGCCTCGATGTGTTTCTTCGGTCTTCGACATAGGGTTTGTATCTCTCATTATTCGCCCTCGACTCCCTTTATGCATTTCTTGATTCCTTTGTTAATTCCGCTAATGAACTAACTAGCACAATTCTTAAATAACTTTTGTCCAAAAATAATCTTATCGATCATTTTCCGAAGCCGGAGCCGAAGCCGAGCCGAAGCCGAGCCGAGCCGAGCGACGACGACGGCGCGAGGGTTCATTCTCTTCAACTCCTTTTAAGAGCTCTAAGAAGTGATTCTATATTTATACACACAAGTGTAGTTGTCTTTCACCAATGTGGTACAAAGTTCATGACAAAGCTCACTTGATTTAAACTTTCATTTCCCACCATTTTTCAATTCACACTCCTTGTCTTTAAAACCCAATGGCTTTAAAGTCCAATAATGAGTTCAGAGGTTTATGTGTTTGGAAGTTTGCAGGTTTAAAAATTATAGAGTTTACGGGTTCGAAAGTTTAGCGGTTCGGATGTTTATGGAATTTGTGGGTTCGGAAGATTGTTGGTTCGAAATTTTGTGACTTCATATTTGTTGTATCTAAATTATCTATGAATACTCTTGAGAAATTATATTCACTAATTTAATACCAAACACCGAAAAATAAATAATTACTTCTTATTTTTCAAAAAAATATTTTCTTGAAAAATATTTTCCGTTATACCAAAAACACCCTAGTTTGGTTTTAATTTTAGTGGGTGGGGGCGTCAACTAGATATATTGAAGTCTTGTATCATCAGTAATTAAATTTGTCTATGAACTAGAGCTAAAAGCAACCAACCATTGTCTCCAATTTGCAGTTGGATCTAATCATAAGTCCTGTCTATCGTATTAAGAGTTTGCAATAATAAACATATGATTATTGGTATTCTCATTATTATCAATTGCAATTTAAGTATCACAAATTCTCTTGGGGTCAAAAAGGAAATTGAGGGTTTTTTCCTTTTGTCATCGCTATGATCTGAGTTTAACTTCCAATATAAGACACTATAAAAGAAGTTTTACTTTATTAAGAATTTAAAAGATAATTATAGATAATAAATTATAAAAATTGAGTAGTAATCTAAAAAAAAAGCAGATAATCTGCCACAACGTGTAAGAATACACTCATCCTCAGAAGCGGAGGTTGTAATAATTACAAGTTCGGACGAACGCAGTAACTTTTGTTTAAAATTATATTTGTATAAGAAAATTTATTAAAAATAAAAAAATATTAATTGCGAATCCAATAACTAAAACACGTTAGAGTTCAATGAGAAGATCAGAACCCATAACCTTCAAATCCTGGCTCCACCTCCGCTCATTAAATTAAATTCGTTTTATTGATTGAGGTGTACTACTTCATGTTCATAATCCTAATCTAATTTCAACATAATTAGTTGGATGGGCCAGGGAGGGTTCCACTCACCAGCAGGGCTGCATATTTCCTTGCTCATTACTTCGATATGACGTTTTTTTCATTTCTTATATTCAGTACCTAATTGTGTTTACTTTTGCTAGTCATGTTGAGTTGGATAATGCAAATTACAACTGAAAGAAGGGAGACAATATAGAAAGAAAGAAAAGCAAATAAAACCATGGTGATTTGGAAGGTAGGTAGCAGCCTAGCATGGAATAAAATCTGAGTTAACCAAAAGTCTCGGGTTTGAGTCATGGGTATGAAATTTTTTTTGATAGAGAACACTTCTCCCCGAATAGGGTTCTCTGCGGTGCGAATCCGAATATAATCGGACTCCAATATGGGTATCGGACACCGGGTTGGAAAACCAAAAAGAGTTGTTCCGAATCGAGCCCGTTTGGACATAAAAAAAAAATTCCAAAAAAATTTCACTATTTTTCGAAATCAGCGTTTGTTACATAAAATTTCCAATTTTCACTTGAAGATGCATTTCGTAAATTTTTGATAAATTTGAAAAACTCCAAAAACCTGTTTTTCAAAATTTTAACTCAAATCAGCCATAAAACTTCAAAAACAATCCAAACTAAAATTTATGTCCAAACACAACTCTAAATTTCAAGTACCATTTTCACTTGAAATTTTTTTTCACCATTTTGTAGAATTTTACAATTCTTATGTCCAAACGCCTACGAAATGTCAATATTATTTTGGACTGCTGGACTTATAATTCTATGAATGGTGCAGGAAGCGTGGTGTCACATATTCTTCTTAGCTAGCTTATCATGTTATATTAAATAATTATTTAAATTTCTAAGATCAACTAATAAGTTGACTTGTTCACTTCCCTGCTTGCAAATTAAACGGATAAAGAGAAATAAATAAATATCCAAAAGTTTGACCAAACATTCTGAATTATTGAATGACAAAGTTTGAAAAATCGCACGACCAATCGAGTTACTCAATTTCAAAATATTAAAATTCCAGCATAATTTAATTTTCATATAAATAAATCACCTACTCTCTGTGCATTACGGTGAGATATCATGTGTGCTCTAGAAGGAATAATTATATTCCCCAGAAATTTTTTATTGAACAATGATCAGCATCATAATATCACAAAATCGTTAACTTTGCACGATCCATCAAACTAAATTATCATTAATCCTATTAATTACTTTCCACTATTCGAGCAGTTTCAAACTTCATTTGATCAACATGATCACTTGTATATATTATTCTTCCAATTGCGATAAGGAGTAGCATTTCACAGTTGTGATAGAAGGTTCGTCGCGAGTAGGCTGGTTGGCTTTGATTATTCAAGTCCGCATTAAATAATTAAGAAATTTTTTTCTATAGATAATAATTTAAAAAGTAATTTGTACTATAAGTTATGTTTTATTAAATATTTCTTAAAAGAATATGGAGTTGAGTTTGGTGTTTGCAATGATGCATGGTGGTGAGTAGTGGAGAAGTGCAAGCTTTGCTTTGTTTATAGGGAACTGACTCTTCTGTTAACAGAAAACAGAAAGCAAAACTGATTTCCTCCTTAGGTTTTTTTCCTTTCTCTTCCCGGCAAGTAAACTACGTACTCTAACCAATTCTTTCTTCTTTTGATTACTGAAAGTCAAAGATTTCGCATTTTCCTTTGATTACCTTCACACGCCAACATTCGACATGCAGAAAAATATCATTCTGTTTACTACTTATTTTATGACAATAAATATTAAATCAGTATAAATATTTACTACTATAATCTTTAAACAGATTTTACTATATATAATTCGAGTCGAGTTATCGAGGCTTTAGCCCAGTAATAAGAGTGCAACACATGATTTGTTAATTAGGTGTAGATTCAAACTCTCTCACAACTATGTTGAGCTTTTAAGGTTGATTTAGCTTAAAGAGGGTGAATGAGAAATACAGAGAAAATAAAATATTTGAGTTTCTCTCCTTAACAAGGGGACATTGTCCCATATTGGAGAAAGAAAAAACTTTTGATGGGTATATATGCAATTGCTCTTCTTCAATCTCTTAAAGAGTTAAGAAGAAGGCAAGCCTCGCATCGTCGCTAGCTCGCTCGGCGTCGGTCAAAGATTGATTGATTAAATCCATTTTCCCGCAATATTTCAAACAGAAATATTCCCAACAGCCAATGTTGCAAACCTTTTCAGAAACAATGCCATAAAATCTATAAATATGCTTTGAATCCCAGAATCTTTCCTCAAGAAATTTTCTAATTTTCTTCTTCTTATTCTGCACAAAATTTCTATTGTGTTTTACAACCTTCGAGTGGTTCGCTGTTTTATCGGCGTTTTTGGTACCAACACTCTAGTGAGTTAAATCGTTCTATCATGGGAGGATAATATTCCAGCACATCGGGTACTTGAGAGGAATAATTTCCTTAAGGACACACTGTATATTCAGTGGGCCGATTTATTTCAAAATTGTTTTTTCAGAAATCATTTTAGTATTCTGTTCATGCTAATTTTCTGTTTCTGTTTTTTCTTATTACAGAAAGATTACTGTTTTTTATTATTTATTACAGTAATGCAGATTGAATAACAAAACACATATCTGCTATTTAGATGGAGAAAGGTATGAAGAGTCTAGAACCAAAGTGTGGTTCTTTTTTACTCAAGAGACCGAAATAAGGGTGAAAAAAAACTAGTAACCTTTCTATATATAACACCCTTTTAAAAGGCGCTGTATTTTAATGTCTGTTTTGGACGTTAAGGTATAACGCTCTTTAAAAGGGCGTTATATATAAAAAAAAACCTTTCTTAAAGGCGATATACGTGCAAGCTGATTAGACGTCCATGTATAGCGCCTTGATAAATCGCACTATACATGGATAAAATAGATGTCCCCTTCCCTTCCCCCACGCTCAAACATAATTCAACCCCTCCACCCCACCACCACCCCTCATTAACGAGATGAAAAACTCGAGTGTGCCCCATCCGTCCCACAAAAAGTAAAGAGTTTGGTCCCAAATCCAAGCCAAGCCTTTTCTTGTTGTGGGTTGCTTGCTTCGGACTCAAATCTTCAATTCTTCAACTTTCCGAAAATCATAAATCGAGGTATTCTGATTTAGTTTATGCTGAAACTCGTATAAATAATACATATTAGTTTTTTTGAATGTGTTCCATGTTGTTTTGTGTTTTTATAGCGATTAAACTGGTATATTATTTTTATCCAGACTAAGATATTAGCGTGCTAAAAAATATAAAAAATAAAAAATTATTATTATTTGTTAATAAAAATGTTAATAAATTGCTTTTACTGTTTTGTATGTATTTTCGTGAATGTTTTGTGATTAAATGTATTTGTTATTTTTATCTGGTTTAGATTATTTATTTGATTAAAGACTAGTAATATAGTGCCCTTTTAGCGTAGTGAAATGTAGAGCCTTTTAGGGTAGTATCCCTGTAGTTTAAGTATCTCTTATACTAAAAAATACGTCATAATAACTGATAGATCAAACACAAACTTTGTCCAATTAAATCTTCTATAATTATAAAAACTAATTATTTAATTTACAAACAAGCATATAAAATAATAAAACTAACATGTAAAATAATAAAACTAACACATACAAGAATTAAAGATAGTTTGGTGCTACTAGGCCTCAAATATCGAATCTGGAATCCATATGTGAATATTTGATTATTAAATATTGTATAATTATAAAAATTAATTATTTAATTTACAAACAAGCAAATAAACTTATAAAACTAACATGTAAAATAATAAAACTAACACATACAAGAATTCAGGATAGCTTGGTGCTACTGGGACTCAAATATCGACCCTGGAAACCATATGTGAATACTTAATAATTAAATATTATACAATTATAAAAATTAATTATTTAACTTACAAACAAACATGTAATTAATGTTGTTTAATTTACAGTAGACGACATGGACGTGCCGCCTATGCATCCCGGACCTTTCTGCGATGAGCTACTGTCGTTACAGGGCGATCATATATCCGACCACAAATGGGAAGGAGAGTTACTGGCCCAGACTCTTCGCGCCAGGAGAGTGGACGACATGTGAGATTTTCTGAAGGGCAAAGTTCTCCATCCCCGTGTAGTCAGACGCCTGTAGGATACGGGTTTCTACAGGATTTTGGAGATCGGGCGGCTGCAGCTCGATTGGTCTTTGGTCACGACCCTGATAGAGCGGTGGCGACTGAAGACGCACACATTCCACCTGACCATTGGCGAGGCCGCTATCACACTGCAGGACGTGGAGGTTTTATATGGGCTGCCCGTTAATGGACACCCCGTCGCTCTGCCGCAGGCCATGCGAGAGATGACACATGGGTAGTATGTGGACATGCTGCAACAGCTCCCTAGTTTCAGGCTACAGGATGAGACAACACAGGCTGGGGCCAGTCGTCGGCAGTTGACGACTATTCGACAGTATTTGGAGATATTGCACCCTACATCACTGGCGATACAAAGGATCTGCATATTCACCGGTATACGAGGTTTCTGCTACTCCTTATATTTGGAAGGGTCTTATTCCCGAACACTTCGGGGAACCTAGTCAGCTTGAGATTTCTTCATCATCTTGAGCGGCTAGATGATTTACCCCAGTACAGAACTTTGTATGTTAGGTTTGGGCCTGGGGGCAGTTCCTGCAGTTGCAGCCACCTCTACCATCATTACCTCCGGATGTACCACCTCCGTTTCTCCCTCTAGCTAGGAGGTGGGTTCTCCATCGAGGATATGTACGAGATTATGAGGCTCGGCATAATCTTCCCCTTTGTGTGGATTTGTTGGATTTGCTGGAGGGTGCATAGGTAAATGTATACCTAAATTTACTTGGCATAGCTTCACATATGTTGCATATACACACTTTTTCTGTCGTTACTTAATAGTTCATCTGGACGCTATACATCGACGAGTTGATAGCTGGCATGCCCGATTGTTGCTCGGTCGGCCGACTTATTTGGAGCTCTTCCGTCCCGCTGATGTGCCTTGATATTGTAGAGCATCATGCCACGAAGCGGGTACTTCGCCAGTTTGGCCGTCCGCAGCTTGTACCGACACCGCCCATATGGTAGCCCACACATTACCAGCGGGATGATCGTTCCAGGGTGGACGACGAATATGTGGCATGGCTAGAGGCGCAGATTGATACTTGGGGACCGGCAACAAGACCTGATTACGCCCCCCTTTACCGAGCTGGACGGATACTTTTCATGATTATATGCGCTGGTACCGTGGCGTTACCTGACTTTTTGTCAGAAATTCCATTCATCGAGCTGGCGGTCGGTACGTTTCATACTCCGGGAGACACGAGGCATTGGTATGTTATTTGGTATTCTTACGTATATAATTGTAACCTAGAATTTCATAATTTATATTTTAGACGTTGTGCAGGATATTGGCCTACATCTATTCTACCAGTTGGGACTGCAGATGCAACAACATGCCGGTGAGGGAGCGACCACTTTGCACTATTATGGCCGGCAGGTTAGAGAGGTGGCTGCCCGGACACTGCAGCGAGCCCGAGAGGATCGGCGCTTAGGACACGACCCTGCTTATGTGGCGCCAGAGCAGTACCAGCGAGGTAGGCGTGTCCCACGAGGTAAGGGTGCTCGATGAGGTAGGGGTGTCCCACGAGGCGAGGCTGGCCCGCGAGTGTCACGACCCGAAATCCCACCTTCAGGCCGTGATGGCGCCTAACGTTGCACTCGCTAGGCAAGCCTACATATTAACCGAATTGATTTATTAACAAGTGAAAAATAAAAAATACTGACTAGATAATTGAGATAAGTGCGGAAGCATTAACAAAATCTAAATAACAATAGCTAATAACGAAGAAATCTCTTTAAGTACAAAACCCAGAAATGGAGTCACAACCTCACGAACCAGTCTAAGATTTAGCTAAAAACAACAGTTTGAAATAAAATGATATATCTATCTGGAAACACATAGATGACAAAATGAAAGATAGACAGTGACGCCGAGATCCACGAACGCCTGCGGAACTACCTCGGTGTCGTCTGGAATGGATTGAAGGATACTCCCCCTAACGAGGTCCAATGGGTCCGGCTGCGTAATCTGCACAACATAAAGAAGTTCAGGTGTAGCATCAGTACAACCGACCCCATGTACTGAGTAAGTGTCGAGCCTAACCTCTGCGAAGTAGGGACAAGGCTAGGAAACGATAACAAATTGTACCTGTGCAATTCAATAGTATAGCAGAAAATAAACAAGAATACAGTTACGGGGAAGAACATACTGGGGATAAAAGGGGCAATAATTACTAAAATAGTAGAATCAAGTACTAACTGGAAAGTAGAAGTAAAGCAGGGAATAACAACTCGAAACAAGTAAAATAGACAGAAGAAGGAACGACATGACCCATCGTGCATAGTCTCAAAATACACGGCACGGAATGTCCCCTCGCGCATAAATAATAATGACTCGGCACGGAATGTCCCCTCGTGCATCAATAATAATCAATCGGCACGGAATGTCCCCTCGCGCATAAATAGTAATCAATCGGCACGGAATGTCCCCTCGCGCATAAATAATAATCAATCAGCACAGAATATTCCCTCGTGCATAAATAATATAATCATCAGCACAGAATATTCCCTCGTGCATAAATAATATAGTCATCGGCACAGAATGTTCACTCGTGCATAAATAATATAATCATCGGCACAGAATGTTCCCTCGTGCATAAATAATAATCATCGACACGGAATGTTCCCTCGTGCATGATGAATATAAAAACAACAGTTGATATGAAAGTTTAACAACGCAACATTTCAAATGTACAGACATAATCAACCCAATTCTATTGTCCTGGCAAGGGACTCAGCTATAACCAATCTCACTCAGAAGTATCATATCAACATTAAAACCCTCAATCAAATACATAATCAAGAACTTTCTACGTCATGAATTAACCTCAAGGTACCACTTCCAAGGTTCCCGGTAATTCACTACATAGAGAATATCAAAGACATTAAATAACTCATCAAAATTCGACTCACGGGCATGCTTGACCACAACATATAGGTACCCGTCACCTCACCTATATGTTGGACATGAATTACACATAGCAAATAAGACTCTATACCTATTCCCTCAAGCTAAGGTTAGGCCAAACACTTACCTCGGCTCCAAGAATGCAAGTCAAGCATCAATCACGGCCTTTCCTCTTGAATTCGACTCCGAAACGATAATATCTAGACATAATTGACTTAATAACATCAATAATTATTCAATAACTCAATCCCAAAGCCTAATTATACATTTCCCATAATTCTTCCAAAAATACCAATTTTTGACCCCGGGCCCGCTTGGTCCAAACCCGAGGTTCAGACCAAAACCCGGTCACCCATTCCCCCATGAACCCGAATATACAATTTGTTTTGAAATCCGACCTCAAAATGAGGTTGAATTCCCAAAATTTCCAAAAGCCCTAACTCTACCCCAAACCCCCAATTTCTACCTTTGATTTCATGTTTTTAGACCTAGAATCTAGTGATTGATGAAGGAAAATGAAAGAAATTAGAGTTAAGAACACTTACCTATTAATATATGGTGGAATGGTCTCCTAAGAACCGCCCAAGAAGAGTGGAGAAGAATAAAATGATGAAAGATATCAAAATCTTGTAATAGCATTCTGTTTTTAAGGCTTTAAAATGACTGGGCGAAATAAGCCTACGCGATCGCGAAGAGAGGGATGATAACGCAGAGAGTACTGAACAATGACCATCGCGATCGCGACCAAGCGACCACGTTCGCGTAGAGCAACACGCTACCCTGACCCCAGATCCCTTTAACGCTATGCGATCGCGTGAGGCCCCTCGCGGTCGCGTAGAGCACTATCCCCAGGCTCTACGATCGCGTCCTAGGCCCTGCGTTCGCGTAGGGTAATTTCCCAACCCCCAGCCATATGAACATCGCGATCGTGGAGGGCAAATCACAGAATACCAGAAACAGCAGAACACCAGATTTTTCAACTCTTTTGCACCCCAACACCTACCCGAGCCCTCGGGGCTCAAAACCAAATATACACACGACTTCAAAATCATCCTACGAACTTATTCGAGTAGTTAAACCACTAAAATAACATAAAAACAATGAATTAAACTCAAAAATCCATAGAATTTCCTCAAACTTCATAAACTATCAAATTTTCCAATTTTGATCCGAAATACGGCAAACCAAGTCCGTTTCTTTCCAAATTTTACAGATAACTCACATAACACATATTGAACCTGTTCCGGGCTCTGGAACCATAATACGAGCTCGGTAACAAATATTTCACATCAAAGTTCATTTTCAAAAGTCTTTATTATTTCTAGAAAATAATTTACTTTAAAAATTCATTTATCGGACTTGGGACCTCGAAATTTGATTCCGGACATACGCTCAGGTCCCATATTTTCATACGAATCCTCCGGGACCGTCAAATCATGGGGCCCGATTTGTTTACCAAAAATATTGATCAAAGTCAACTTTATTCCATTAATTATCATCAATTTAACTATTTAACACATTTTCACATAAAGGATTCTCGGCTATACGTTCGGGCTGCGCACACACATCAAGGTGAGATTAACAAAAGCTTTCGAGGCCTCGAAATACATTTTTTACTAAATTAATACAAGATGACCTGTTGGGTCATCACAACAAGGCAGGGCTGTCCCACGGGGTTGTGGGGGCGGCGAGGAGGTGGTCCCCAACAAGGGAGCGCTGAGGCACCTGTTGAGGATGTTGGAGTTGATGTGCTAGGTGACCTCCATCATCCGGACGAGCATCATAACAACATGCCGTCATACAACCTTCAACTGCATCTCACTTCAGGGACTTCGTAGGTGACCCCGTCAAATCCATTGTTGATCACGGGCACGAGCATTATCGGAGAGTATTGGGATGCGTACTTTCCAGGCCCATCGACTGTTGTTGAGGATCTGTCGACTCGAGATATGGATAGTGGGCGCCGGCTGAGTTATGGCTCATCATCGAGGGGTGTTGGGAATCTTTCACATGCGTAGGTATGTTTGTGTTACTATTAAATTTTTTTAAAAAAATTCTCATTGATTTACCATAAATAACTTTATAATTTTCTTATTAAGGCTTCATCCTCACCCGTTACGGAGGCCGCTTTGTGCGATGCTGACCTGGCTGCGATAGATGATTATATTCAGGAGCCCGACGAGACCGTGGTAAGACAATTTAAATCTTTGTGATTTAACACGTACATTTCTAATATATATTTTCATATACTGAGCTGACTTATTCTTCTGTAGGTTACTACTAGACCGATGGCCCCTTCTACCGATCCTGCTAGCACTACTGATGATCATGTTGTTACGGATCATGCGATAAAGAGGTGACATGATGAAGATGATCCTTATATGCACATTATGTATTTATTTCCTCGATTATTCGTTATTTTAATACTATAACACAAACACAAATATAGCAACTTAACATAATTTAAATTCAGTACAACTAATGAAAATACATGACATGGAATGAATAAAGATAAAATACTACACTCAACACATACATGTGTTTGTTTAGTCACTATCATCCGTTATTCTCTGCTTCAACCACTCAAATTTCTCCAACAACCTTTTTTTTCTTCTTCTACCTCTTTTAGTTTCTCCTTCAACGCTGCAATTTCTCGTTTCATTTCAATCTCATCACGTTCTTATCTTTTGTTCATATCATGATAATACTACTAAGATCGTTTGTAGCATTCCTGCTTACAGGGTTCATCAAACCATACCTCAAAATTGCAATAATTTCCGTTGTTTCCTCCAAACCTGTTTACACACATCCAGTATTTGCGCCCAACATGACCATCCTCCCAACAGTTTTTCAACATACAGCGTTTGCCACAATAACATATTGGTACATAAATGCGTTCAGACATTTGTTAAAGCGAAAAAAAATCCTGCTTTTATGGAAAGTTTTGCTATTTGTTATGGTTAAGCGCAGAAAATAACTAAAATGCGCTAGTTATTTATAGGCAAGACAACACACATAACGTAGTATTTAACCGATCTATGCTCACACATAACGTAATATTTAACTGCGCTATGCTTCGCGTGTTCAAGATTCTTTCGAATACAATACAATTTTTTTGCAGGTGGGCAGCTTTTCAGGTCGACAGACAACACACATAACGTAGTATTTAACCGCGCAACGCTTCGCGTGTTAAAGATTCTTTCGGATACAATACAACTTTTTTGCAGGCGGGCAGCTTTTCAAGTCGACAAGACAACATACATAACATAGTATTTAACCACATTATATATATTTACATATTTATCAAACACCTTCCTCCTCCGATAGTGTAGTTTTTTTAAATAATTTAAGATTGAAATTCGAAAGTCAACGTAATAAGTTTTATTTTTTAATCCAATACTACTTTGATTACATGATCGGGAGGGAAAAATTCATTAATTTACTCAACTGAAAATGTTAAATATCAATAAGATTTAACAATAATGAACACATAATTTTATTTGATACATTATGCAAAAATAAACAAGTACATACACTTATTACAACCACATTACGAAAATAAAACACTACGTGTATCCTTGATAGATGTGCATATTAGATGAACTTCCACCAGGAGCCGGATTACCACCGCCATCCAAACCAGCTGAAGGACATTTTGAATGGTCGTGTCCTGTTTGCGAGCATATACCATATTTGCGCACATAAACGGTATCACGAACATCCATTTGGTTCTGTATATGCGTTATTTTTTGCAACTGTCGCTGTCGCAATAATTTCTTGTTACACACCATTTCAAATGGTTCCGGCGGCCAATAATACTCAGCACCTACTAGCTGCAACTGCCTACTATAGGTGTTTAAGTATGCAACAACACTATATTGTTTATCAACGTAGTTGGTTGGCCCTAAACCTGTACATTGAAAGCACATGATGGCATGTGAGCACGCATGTGGTAGATGGACCATTTCCCACAAGAGAATAACCTTCTAAATTCATTTATGGTGTGTACATTATTCCTTCGATTTTGATGGATAGCGGCGCGAACTTCAAAAACATTTCGGTCGTAATCATACTGTAAAAATGAATACCAATGTGCTCGCCGCCTGTATTTCTCAAATCTTTTCATTGGCAGTGGTATAAATTCAACACCCCTTTTCATCAATAAAATTGCGGTTGTAGCCCTTTCAACAAACCTCTCTGCCATCTGCTTGAATAACATCCGCACCATGGTAGTGACAGGCAATCCTCGTGCCGACTTCAATAACCCGTTGAAAGACTTAGACACGTTTGTAGTCATAATTCCCCATCTTCTGCCACCATCCACATGCAAAGTCCACTTTTCAGGCTTATGTCGCAGTAACCAACGATAGGCTACCTCGTCTTCCTGCCTGATAGATTTCATGTGCCTCCGGAATTTATGCTCTTGGTGATCTGTTACAGCCATCCATATTAAATCATGCAGATCCTTGTTGGGATGTGCCTTCTGGAAATTGGCCTTCAGGTGCCTCACATAGTAACAGTAGTAGGCATACGGTTCCTGCCATGCAGGAAAATTCTCTACAGAACTTAAAATACCACCATGCCGATCAGATATTAGACAAATACCTGAACGCTGTTTTGACAACGTGCTCTTTCAAGTGGTTCAAAAACAACGTCCACGTCTCTTGGCTTTCATTTTCATAAATAGCAAAATCTAAAGGAAATATTTGTCCATTAGCATCTACTGCAACGGCGATCAACAACTTAATATCATACTTTCTATAGAAATGAGTGACGTCTATGGATATTACCGGCCGGTAATGCAGAAAACCAATAATTGCTGGTTTAAATGCCCAGAACACGTATTTGAATATATATTCCGGTATTTTCAGACTCCGCTCAAGCTTCCACTCAACAACGTTACCGAGGTTAAAGTGTTGCAATGAGGCCATGTACCTGAGTAGAGCTGCAAATGACTTATCACAGTTACCATAAATAATTTCAAACACACGTTTGCGCCTGAGAACACTGTTCTCTTCCTGACTCTGTGCATCTGCCAGATCCTGATTAAATATGCCGTCTTCGGGCAATTGAGTCAGGACATGAGGTTCAACTTGCTCGTTTTCACTGCACAAACAACAAAATAATGAGCTGCTCAAATTGATAAATACTTTACATCTAGCTATATCACTTCACTTATAAGTCGTAATGTGTTGACATCCCATGATGGACATTATCCTGTTGGTGATTACTCCCGGATGGACCACCATGATCCAACACACCAGAACTACGCATATTTCAACTGGGTGTGGGTTCATAACTTGTAAAATTCATATCTAGCCGGTATCCCCTGTGGAATATATGAGTAGTAATACAAATAGAGTACAACAAAAATAAACATCGTAACACAAAGAAAAATTGAAGTTTACCACTCGTCTTGTGGATTGTGTAAAGTACGAGAGAAGGAGAGAAATTATTTTCTCGCTCCTCATTCGCCTGTGGAGATAAGTTTAAATCAGGCCAAACTCTTTCAGCCGGAACCTGTTCGGCAAAAACTGCTCCAGAATAATCACCCGATGAGTAATGATTATCCATGCTTTGCGCAACCTCATTATTGCGAATGTCTTCAACCTTAACGTACATTTCCAATATTTTTATCACAAGAATTTCCCGGTATTCATCCGGAGTCCTCAAAAAATCACTCAAAGTCTTATCATCCTCGATGTTAAACTCAGCGTAACAAGCAACCCATTGCGGAGTGAAAGAATACGAATATCTTTCGGTTACTTTAAGGTTCACCGAACGTTTCCTCACACTCATTTTTTTTACATAACAACGATACCAATATATCGTACTCCATTATAAATGGCAATTTAACATGACACTGTGGAGATAAACTATAGCTCACATAGTTACTCGTCACCACAACCTCACCTCCCCAATATAATGAAACCCTTACTTTCGCTCTTTAGACATTATGACAAAATGCTTGAGAATTTAACCAAAAAAAAATAAAATATAACAGGGGTTAGGAATACTTTTGAATGGATTTTTGTAAAATCCTTAAGGCCTTTAAATAAGGCAATGCCCAGTTCGGAGGTTGAATTTTTTGAGGTATAGCGACCTTTTAAAGGGCACTATACCCATTTGCATTATTGTTATGTCAGTTAAACGCAGAAGAGTTATTGGTGGGCCCATAAAATATGTGTAGTGCCCTTTATAAATGCGATATACCTGCCAGTCTTGTCAAAGTCAGGTATATCGCCTTTAAGAAATCTTAAAATAACGCCCTTTAAAAAGGCGTTATATATAAAAAGATTACTAATTTTTTTCACATTTATTTCGATCTCTTGAATAAAAAAGAATCACACTTTGATTCTTGACTCAAATTTAGTTCAAATCAAAATCATTCATTTTGCTAGATTAAGATGTGAGATTTATTACCATTTAGGTTCGATTCCGCACGTTAAAAAGTCTTGTCAGTTGGTTGTTAAAAAATACTAGTGACTCTGAAGAACAATTAATTAATTAAGTAAGAACATTACACGTATATAGACTCCCAACTGTTCGAATGTTTCCTAATTTTGTTTTTTGGACTTTGGACTAATGTTAATCATGCTTGCTTTAAAGAATGTAGAATTAGATTAGAGATGAATACACTTTTAGATAATTTCATCTTCTTATCGTTAAACTTGGAGTTGGACTATTTAAACAAGTTTGATCAGATAACAACTCTGTCGTATTATAACCAAAAAAAAAAGAAAAATGCATGCAGAGATGGATATAAAATTTATGAGCTATTAGAACTACATAAAATTTATAATTAATTCCTCATTGGGGTCTTTTTTTCATAAACGATGTCACTTTTTCCAGAAAAGAATGATAATTAGTTTTAAGGAAACAACTAAACACCTAATTATAAGCAATACCAATTTTATACAACGGATATATTGGCTACGTGATTTTGCATTCCCAATTCCACCAAAAACGTAAAAATTAGTACTACTATTTTATCATTTGTGTATTTTGGTTATTAAAGTGAGGATATTGAAATTTGAAGAGCTAATTAGGGCTACGCTAAACCTAACCCGTGAGGCTGCGCAGACAAATAAAATAATTTAATTACAATTACCAACGTAATTACCAAGAGAGTTTCTACAATACGCTCTAGCCAACATCGTGAAATTCACCGACCAATTATAAGCGACAATACTCGCCATACACTTCACGCACGCTTTGTCGATTAAGAATTCACCCACGAGAAACAAACATAACGCTCTTGCCCAAAAAACCGGAACCGACCGTAAAGAATCTTTGTTCATCAGCTTGGAAAAATCCGTTAAAATTATTCACTCTGTCTCAATTTATATGAGGTACATATATGTTTAAAAATAATATTTTTTATATTTAGAAATATCATAAATTTTTAAATTTGTGTTTTGCCTTTAATAAGATAATTTATGGCTTATTTTTAGATTATATATTTATAAAAATTTGAAATATAATTCACTTGTTAGCTACAGCCAAACAGACTTTTTAATCACCGCAATATAAAAAAATGTCTCTTTTCGTGAAAACTGAAAATCAGAGGAAAATTAATTTGTTGGATGATGCATAAGTGCAAAATGGGTCCCATTTTGTGGGACCAAAGCTCAAGAACGGACCCCACATTCATTTTCAAACAATCCATACTCTGGGTGTTTAAAAGCAGCTGCAAAGTAGCAATTTCTTTGCAAGTCCAAAGTCCTCATTTATTCACACTAATTACTTGCTACTGTTTCTATATTCAGCATTTTTCTCTATCTTCTTTGTTCTTTGTACAAGAAGGGAAAAAAGAGGTATTAAAACCAAAAAAGAGGCAAAAAGAAGAATATTCATATTCATAAAACAAAAACAGCTTTTTTTTTTCTTTTCCTTCTCCACTCTTTCAATCTAAATGGTTGAAGAAACAAGTATAGAATAAAGTGCAAACAAGAAAAAAAAAAAAAAAAGAAGGTCATTTGCCTTGTAAAGGCACAATCTTGACAAAGAAAATTAACATGGGTTCGAGGTTAATAATGTTGAACATGTTGCTGATGGTGTTAATGTTATTGGGTTCATGGATTTTTTGTGGAACAGCTTCTGTTTCATATGACCATAAAGCTATTATTGTGAAGGGACAAAGAAGGATTCTTATATCTGGTTCTGTTCATTACCCAAGAAGCACACCGGAGGTATGTTCATTTGAAATGTACTTCACCAGCTTAATATAGTGTGTCCCATGTTTTCTTGAAAAAGCTTTTTTTCTTTTTGGTTGCTAAATGGGTGTGTTAAATATTAAAAGTTGAGTCTTTTTTTTGGGGCAAAAGGAAATTTCTCTAATGGTTATGTTCTTGCTCTTTTTTATTTTGGGGGTTACACAGATGTGGCCAGGTATTATTCAAAAGGCTAAAGAAGGAGGAATTGATGTGATTCAGACTTATGTTTTCTGGAATGGACATGAGCCTCAACAAGGGAAAGTAAGTTGAAGTAAAATCCTTTTTAAAAAAAAATAAAAAAATAAATATATATATTATGTTTTCCATCAATTGGTTATTTAATTGATTTTTTTGTTTGTCTTTCCAGTATTATTTTGAAGGGAGATATGATTTAGTTAAGTTTATTAAGCTGGTGCACCAAGCAGGACTTTATGTCCATCTCAGGATTGGACCTTATGCTTGTGCTGAATGGAATTTTGGGTATTGCTAAAAAATTGTTGTTTTATCTTATAAAAAGAATGATACCAATCTTAGGCATTATGTCAAATTCTTGCTCACTTTACTCTGTTTCAATTTCAGGGGTTTTCCTGTTTGGCTAAAGTATGTTCCTGGTATCAGTTTCAGAACAGATAATGGTCCTTTCAAGGTTAGACAAAAAATTTCCTTATGAAAATTTCTTTACTTGATGTTATTGGTTTCTAATTTTTTCTGTTCCCTTTTTGTATCTTAGGCTGCAATGCAAAGGTTCACTACTAAGATTGTTAATATGATGAAAGCAGAACGTTTGTATGAAACTCAAGGAGGTCCAATAATTATGTCTCAGGTTGTTCAAAAGTTGCCATTCCCTTTTTCTGTTTCTGTCATTTCAGTAAAGCTTGGGGGGAATTGATAAGAAATATTTATTTTGAATATTTGGACCAGATTGAGAATGAATATGGACCTATGGAGTGGGAATTGGGAGCACCTGGTAAAGCTTATACACAGTGGGCTGCGAAAATGGCGGTAGGTCTTGACACTGGTGTTCCATGGATCATGTGCAAGCAAGACGATGCCCCTGATCCTATTGTAAGTGTTACAATTCAGTATTTTTCTCTTATCATTGTCGTATTGATTTTGTATAATATTAGTCTGAGAAGAGCTTAAATGGAGTGAAATGGTATGTGAGGATTGATACAGTCGACTCTAACTTGCTTGGTACTGAAGCATAGCTGTTGTTATGATAGTCTTAATATGTTTAATCTTGCTCACTGCATTGAGATATTTGTATCTGAATTCTCTAGTTTGTTAGTATTGTTAAAATATCTAGGAGATACACTTTTTTTCCTTTTTCCTTGTTCTTTTTCTTTAGTTTCCTACTTTAATATAGCTCTTTCCCATGTTCAGATTAATGCTTGCAATGGTTTCTACTGTGACTACTTTTCTCCAAATAAGGCTTATAAACCAAAGATATGGACTGAAGCCTGGACTGCATGGTGAGTACATATATCATTCCAGAGTATTCAATAAAATTTCTAATTAATCTTTCTGCTTAGAGTAGATTGTGGAATAAATTTCTGTTGTCAAACTTTTTGCAGGTTTACTGGATTTGGAAATCCAGTTCCTTATCGTCCTGCGGAGGATTTGGCATTTGCTGTTGCAAGATTTATACAAAAGGGAGGTTCCTTTATCAATTATTACATGGTATGTTTATCGTCTCTTATTGTCAAGAGTTAATTCTTCCGATGCCAAGAAAATTGTGTTGTTTATAATTTCTTTTTCCGTTTTTTTGTGTGCAGTATCATGGTGGAACAAACTTTGGCAGGACTGCTGGTGGCCCATTTATTGCTACAAGTTATGACTATGATGCACCTGTTGATGAATATGGTATGCAACTTTTCTTGAAATCTGGTTCAATTTCTTCACGTTAGGAGAAGGTTAAAAATGAAAATCCCATTTTTATTTTGTTGTACAACCACTTGAATTTGAATTGTGAGAAGCGCCAAAGCAGAATTTTCTTGGTCAACTCCTTGTTTGTTTTGTCTTTGTTTTCATGTTTTATATTTCTAGAGTTCTAATACCAAACTTTGTGAGCACACTACTTAGTATTAATTTAACAGCACGTGCAAGGGTCACAATTGATCTTCTTTTTCAGTAAACATCATGTGTTAGGATCCCTTTCAATTTTCCTATGAATACATGATAGTATACTAGGTTCATGCCAGCTGCATCCGAAGCGAAAACTACATCTTCTACTTCACTCGAAAATACAAGTTTGATAACTTTTGATGGTTAGCTGATTTCAGCTATCCCATCAAATGTAATTGCTTCACGTACCCCTCGTCCAACTTTCATCATGCTTTTTGGTTAGTCAATAGCTGTTAAGTGTAACTTCTTACAGATAAGATTTGTTGACTATCGAGTCCATGATTTAGAACTAGGAAGAAAACTCAAAAGAGACTAGACGTGAAGCTGAAGAAATGCATTGTTTAGCCCTATTTAAAATTTCCATCTTGTCTTTAGGTTTATTACGACAACCTAAATGGGGTCACCTGAAAGATCTGCATAGAGCAATAAAGCTTTGTGAGCCAGCTTTAGTTTCCGGAGATCCAACTGTGACGCCCCTTGGACACCAGCAGGAGGTGAGACTTAACTGAATTATTCTTCTAGAACCGGTCACCATTACAAGTCAGCAGTGAAAGTAACTGGAGCTTCTTTGTTTCTTTCACAGGCCCATGTTTTTAGGTCGAAGTCTGGCACTTGTGCTGCATTCCTTGCAAACTACAACCAGCACTCTTTTGCTACAGTGGCATTTGCAAACAGGCATTATAACTTGCCACCATGGTCAATCAGCATTCTTCCCGACTGCAAAAACACTGTATTTAATACAGCAAGGGTAAGAATATATAATATTTTTTCTCCCTGAAATAATTAGGGATAAATACACTTTGGGCCGCCATAATAAGTAATCGCCGGAAAATGTATATGTTTTGTATATTAAGTATAAGTATACATATAATATTGATAAATATACATATTGTTTACATAATAAGTGTATATGTATTGTATATTTGGGCTAGCGCCCGTAATTAATTTCGGCCGACAGGCCAAAAATGAAAAAATCCCAAATAATAATTATGCTGTTTAGAGCATACCAATGAGAACTTCTCTCATGGTTCAAAGAAGTCATTAATGAACTGGAAGATCACCTCTAATCTATCATCCCAAACAGCATACTGACAGCACTATTTTTTCCATGTGAAGATTGGTGCTCAAAGTGCTCAGATGAAGATGACTCCAGTCAGCAGAGGATTTCCTTGGCATTCATTCAATGAAGAGACAGCATCTTATGAAGACAGTAGTTTTACGGTTGTTGGGTTATTGGAGCAGATAAATACCACAAGAGATGTATCTGATTATTTGTGGTATTCAACCGAGTAAGTGCTTTTGTAGCTTCTGTCAGCCTCTTCACATATTAAATTGAAAAGCTTAGGTACACTGGAGTTATGTTGGCTCCGGCACATGTTTATGATTGTTTGTATGTGTTCTCAGTGTCAAGATTGATTCAAGAGAAGGATTTTTGAGAAGTGGAAAATGGCCTTGGCTTACAATCATGTCAGCTGGCCATGCATTGCATGTTTTTGTGAATGGTCAATTAGCAGGTATTTGGCATGACGATTCGTATTTGACGTGATTTACAGCTTTGAATCATTATTTCAGTTTATATCGTTGCTGTAGAATTTCTCTTGTACAAAAATTCAAAAAGCTTTGGGCTATTTGGTTTCTCAAGAACATATAATAATTAAATAGTTTGCATAATTATAAAAAACTATAGCCCCCATCACCCTGGTGCATAATGGCGTGTTTGTCATTTAACATCTCTCTTCTCTCAAATTTCTTGCAGGAACTGCATATGGAAGTTTAGAAAAACCAAAACTAACTTTCAGTAAAGCTGTAAATCTGAGAGCAGGAGTTAACAAGATTTCTCTGCTGAGCATTGCTGTTGGTCTTCCGGTTTGTCCTCTCTCTCTCTCTCTCTCTCTCTCTCTCTCTCTCCCCCTCTTACTCTATTTTATATGCATATTAGCCGAACACGTGTCTCTGTTGCGTTGCTCTATAGACTGCACATCATATAAACTGATTTTGGCTGTTTATTTGAGTATAAGCTCACTTGGCTTCCTTCTACATGTGCTCAAAATGCAGAATATCGGCCCACATTTTGAGACATGGAATGCTGGTGTTCTTGGTCCAGTTTCGCTTAGTGGTCTTAATGAGGGGAAAAGAGATTTAACATGGCAGAAATGGTCCTACAAGGTTTGTTTTTATAAGATGTTCAAAAACATAACTTGGATGCTCCATTGCATGTTTATCTGAACTCTCACTTTTTTCTTAACCAGGTTGGTCTGAAAGGAGAAGCCTTGAGCCTTCATTCACTTAGTGGTAGCTCGTCAGTTGAGTGGGTCGAGGGCTCTTTTGTGGCTCAAAGACAGCCACTCACATGGTACAAGGTGCGTACCTCAGACTTCAATCTTCCTATGTACCAACTTGGTTGTATAATTGGACATTAAAAGCCATTCCTTTGCAAGATAATAATAATTGGTTCTTCTTGAAGCAGTTATATGCTCTTCTTTTATCAAGTAAATCAAATTTATTGGCCTTAAAAAGACTAATATTTCCATTGAATCTTCGTGTTTTGTATACAGACTACTTTCAATGCTCCAGCTGGAAATGAGCCTTTGGCTTTAGACTTGAATACCATGGGCAAAGGCCAAGTGTGGATAAATGGTCAAAGCATCGGACGCTACTGGCCTGGATATAAAGCATCTGGTAACTGCGGTGCCTGTAACTATGCAGGGTGGTTTGATGAGAAAAAGTGCCTCAGTAACTGCGGAGAGGCTTCACAACGATGGTAAGTAGTGGCAAACCTTGTGGCATTTTCCTCCGATGTAACAAGAAGCTCTGACTTAACTATGAATTATAATTCAGGTATCATGTTCCCCGGTCTTGGCTGTATCCTACTGGAAATTTGTTAGTTTTATTTGAGGAATGGGGAGGAGAGCCTCATGGAATCTCTTTGGTAAAAAGAGAAGTAGCAAGTGTTTGTGCAGATATAAATGAATGGCAACCACAGTTGGTGAATTGGCAAATGCAAGCATCTGGTAAAGTCGACAGACCACTCAGGCCTAAAGCTCACCTCTCGTGCGCTTCTGGTCAGAAGATTTCTTCAATCAAATTTGCAAGCTTTGGAACACCACAGGGCGTCTGTGGAAGCTTCCGTGAAGGAAGCTGCCATGCTTTTCACTCATATGATGCATTTGAAAGGGTATTTATGAATCTAACTATATATTAGAAGAACCTGTTTCTTGAAGTAGTTAGCTTTTGTAGAGACCTGATTGAACTACTCTCCTCTTATTTCCAGTATTGCATCGGGCAAAATTCGTGCTCAGTACCTGTGACACCAGAGATCTTTGGAGGTGATCCATGTCCACATGTTATGAAGAAACTCTCAGTTGAGGTTGTTTGCAGTTGATGAAACTGAGGATCAAACAAATAAAATTGGAGTTCAAGTATTTTTCTCAGTACTATGATAGCAATATGTAAGTGTTCACTTTTTGAAAATATTTTTGAAGAGCCAATACAAGTCCAAGAATTTGGCTTTGATGGGGGTGAAGTTGTACAGATATGCAACACACCTTTTCATTTGAAGCTCATATGAATTGCATAGATGGTTGGCCCAAGATTCTGTACATATATGTTGGTGTTTGTCTGCAACTGTAAAACAAGTGTATAGGCATCGGTTCAAGTGCTCGTCGAGACTGTGCTGGTTGGAGGTAGCAGATTCCGGTGAGTTGAGGCATGCGCAAGCTGGCCTTAACGCCACCGTTATAAAACAAATGTACATCGAGACTGATTCTTGATTAGTCCATGTGCAAATATTGTTATTGTTAGAATTTGCAAGTCTTATGGTTTCAGGAATTTCAGCATTTTATTATCTATGTAAAAAAGCAATCTTTCATTGCTTTGTACCTGCAAAAATGCTACTGCTATTATGATGTGAAATAGCATCAAGGTCTCTTGAATAGATGTATACTAAATCTTGTTCAATTGTTCTCAGCATTTGCTCACTGCTTTACCTTTCTTGTCTTGCATTCTTTTACTGACATGTAAACAAATTAATAAATTATATAACATGTGACCTGCTATTGCTCTTTGGTGTCTATATTAAATTAAGCAATTTAACCTAAGCAGCTAAATTGAAATGAAAATACATATCACTTGACCATGGTTAGGTTAAATCTTTTATTTTTTATAAAAACGTGTCTTGCATTTATTTGTTTGACGAAAACACCGAATAATTAAGAAAAACTTTAACTTCTTGAAAGCTAATCTTTTCTTAAAGATCAATTAATTATTGGGAGCAAGTTACATTAATATGCTAATTTGGCCCTTTCTCAATTTTCACAAAGAAGATGTAAATACTCCTAGGATTCTAAATGTTAGCATATGTCATATTGACGTCAACTGCGCATTGAATTCACCCTACAAATTTCAAATTTGACAATTATAGCAATCTACACTACACTGACTTCCTGACAAAATTTTCAAAAATAAATAAATAAATATGTGATCTATTGAGGGTTTCTAAAAAAAGAGAAAATGAGAACGTTTTGGTCAAAGAGGGCTTTCGGTTACTTTCTTCTCTGAAAGAAAATCTTCTTTTTGAAGTTTAAAAATATTAATGTTGTAATCTCTCACTTATGATCAAGTATTTTGAAGCTTAAGAAAACCTGTTGAGTAAATTCACAACTCAGAAATCAATTAACCTTTTAACAATAAAAGTTATGTCAACAAGGGCATTCTAAGTTCAGCCTTTTGCTTTTCAATTATGTTAACAAAACATTTTTGAGAATTTAACCCAAAAAAATAGAAAAATAGAAAAATAGAAAAAGACAACAACAACAGACTCAGTGTAATCTCACAAGTGGGGCCTGAGGAGGATTGTATGTACGCAAACCTTACTCCTACATTCAAGAAGGTAGAGCGGCTATTTCCGAAAGGAAAGATAAAAGGAAGGGCAGCAACAATCACACCAGTTATAAAACCGAAGCAAAAATACAAAACTAAATGTCACGCCCCAAAATCGAGGGACGAGACTGTTGGTATTATGTGTTCAAAATCAGAAATTAGAAAACTGTTAGAAGAAACAGAAAATCTGTAAACGATAAGAAATATTCCGAGTCCACAATTTCCTTGTGTGTCCTTAAGGAATTTTAACCTCCTCAAAAATTGCCAAGGTAATGGATTAAATCCTCCCAGGATGAAACGGAATAAACCTTCCTGCAACAGTGACAATACAAACTGCAGGATACCAACGAACTCAAAGAATAGAGCAAATCACACTTGATCCTTATGTTTATTTAAAAAAAAAATAATGCAACAAAGTAGAAAGAGAGGAGATAATTTCAGATTTTCCTTTTTAGAAAAATGAGGCCAAGTCTCTAAATTTATAGACAATCAAAGGGTGAGATGAAGATGTGCAATCCTAAAGGTACCTCTTCCATTTCCCATTCACACCCCTTAATAAAAACGCAACAATCCCCCACATGAATGGGGAATGGACATATTTGAAAAAATATGCATGAAAATACTGTGTGATTCGCAATTAAAGACTAATCGCATCTGGATAAGTAGGTTTCCCTTTGAACTTTCCGTAGTGAACTTATATCGGATATACTCGGTCAATCGGTAGATTTGATATCTTTGAACTGTCGAGCTTTGGTGTATACCTAGACAACCATAAGTAACACAATTAACCCTTAACCGTCTTTTGGTTCTCATTGTTGTGTTCGTTTCAGCCATGAACACC
>ML373973.1:69022-87538 GCA_005239525.1 Nicotiana knightiana | reverse complement strand
GGAGTAGAAAATCACGAAGATTTTATTCTCCATAACGGGTATATAAAATCACGAGAATTTTAATTCCCTTTTCAAATGGTTTTCCAACTAAACCATTATAACACTTTAAGCAGTTTGATCTCTTACTCTGATCAAGAAAATATACGTACATTCCTACATATTATATTCCAAACCATGTATATGGAATTTCTCCGGACCTTGTCTCAGGGATGAAATTAGTGAAATGCCAATGGCCATTACGAGAAACCAATTAAAATTCATGGCAGATTATTTCATTCACCATTCGCAAGTTCATGTACGTAAGGTGCAAACAGGAGAAGCAAATAGTTCTCTGGAGCAGACAAACAATAAAAATCTTTACCAAACCGTTGGGTATATGTGTGGTCTTCCCCGACAGAAGCATTGGAATATTAAGAAACACCATGAAATGAAAACTGCATTCACATAAGTTATCCAACTTCACGCCTATGCATGGCCATAATCAATAAGGAAGAATTGGTCATTCAGTCTTTCTTTTCTCATATTCTCAAGTTTTTAACAATTGAAATATAATAATTTCAATTCTATAACCAAACTGCAAAGCACGTGGCAATCTCTTAGTACCAAGACATATTCTTGTAGAAATTATCTTTTTCTTATGTATTTCCAATAACATAATCATTAAAACATATATATTAACATACCGTGATGATACTAATTATTAGTATTTCTGAGTTCAAAGCCAGACATATATAGAAATACAGTAATCAAACCAGTAAGACCACATGCATGCCACGTATGTTTCATAATTGTTTGTCTATGCATGTTCAATTAAATGCACCCACAACATGAAAGACATAGAAAGAGAAGAAGAAAAGGTTTACAGTGGCCTCTTCATGAAAGAATGTACAATTCTCTCTTTAAATGGAGAACAATACTATTTAAAGTGAGTGGATTAATCCAGAATACTTGAAATGGATTTTCAAACTGGCCAACCTTTGCAAATAATTTCATGATTTAATGTAGTAACAAGTTTGACAGTATTTGTTTTCATCTACGTGGCACAACACTTGCCTCACCGCCTACCTTCAAAAGACATTAATTACCTTTCGCAATAGTGACACTGAGCCAACATACACATCGTCTAGCCAAAAAGAGGTCAATTTGAAATCGAGTCACTTCTATTAAAATATGAACACATAAAAGTAAAAAAGTCCTTAAGATTGTTGGTATTATGTGTTCAAAATCAGAAATTAAAAAACTGTTAGAAGAAACAGAAAATCTGTAAACGATAAGAAATATTCCGAGTCCACAATTTCCTTGTGTGTCCTTAAGCAATTTTAACCCCCTCACAAATTGCCAAGGTAATGGAGTAAATCCTCCCAGGATGAAACGAAATAAACCTTCCTACAACAGTGACAATACAAACTGTAGGATACCAACGAACTCAAAGAACATAGCAAATCACACTTGACCCTTATGTTTATTTAAAAAAAAAATTAATGCAACAAAGTAGAAAGAGAGGAGATAATTTCAGATTTTCCTTTTTAGAAAAATGAGGCCAAGCCTCTAAATTTATAGACAATCAAAGGGTGAGATGAAGAGGTGCAATCCTAAAGGTACCTCTTCCATTTCCCATTCACACCCCTTAATAAAAACGCAACAGAGACCGGCGCCCAACCGGATGATCCCGGTCAAGCGGACCTGGATTGCCTTTCCTACCCGATGCATCACCCCGTGTTTATAGTATACATTATTCCACATGAATTAGCAATTTAGAGTTTAAGCATGAATCTACTACTTGAGTTCATACTATGCTTTATCATTTCCACATTTAATAACCACAAAACATACAATAATTCCGATTCGGACCACGATTACTAGTGAACACATTTACCGCCCAAAATACATATATGTACAACCCACATCATGTCTACGGAGCCTCTAAGAGTACTAAAGGGTTACATAATACTTGCCGACAACAAGGCCCCGACTATACCTTAAAAGACATAACATATACAAAAAGATGATGTAGACTACACATGGCCCCGAGAGGAAGTAGGGCTCACTGGATCTGCTGAAGGTACGAAGGGGAAACACCACTATCGGCGGTCTGAGCTACCTGATGTGGAACCACTTACATCCATATAAAAGATGTAGCGCCCCCGGCAAAAGGGACGTTAGTACCATTGAATAGTACTAGCATGTATGAACCAAGTTTATTCCAAGTATAATCAAACAATACACAATTAGAAAGCAGTTAGGGTAGCCACACAAGTACCACACAAGTATACCGAAAACCACAAATGAAGATTTCACAGTTACTTGTTTCAATTTCTCATCTGTTGCGGCGCGCAACCCGATCCCACCGTACATTCACAGTTCACCCTTATTACCTCTCCACCCTTATTACTTCGTGTTGCGGCGACATGCTCCCACCTTACAATCACATTTCACAACAACAACCACCAACAATTATATCACAAAGATCTTTATCATGAAGAACATAAGTTCATATCAACCAATAACTATGTGAAATCAAGACACAATGATTCTTACCGATCAGTAATTCAAATATGGTGTTTCCACAATCATTTAACTCAATAAAATTAGCCCATATTTACTTTCATTATTTACTACACGACATTTAGCACTTAGATACATTCAACACTTTATTTCATTACCATTTCTTTCGTTTTGCAGCACATCCTCTCATACCGATGTATTCAACATTTAACCAGCTTTACACATGATAGGATAAGCACAAAGAATCACCTTTCATAATCTCAATTAGCATAGTAATTGACTTAAGAAAATCAGAGAATGAATTCGTACAACTCGACACAGCAGGACAAACAATTCACATATGCTCAAGCAAGAATTTCATACCATGTACTAGGACACCAACAAGGCAGCTCTACAAGATTAAAGCTAGCCATACATACCTTGATTTGGGATTTTTCCTTAATTTCTACCACAATTCACCGGACCTTCTATCACCTTCAATCTAGTTCACAATGTGACATAATTTAACTTAGAATTAGGAACAATGATCATGTTTTGAACTCACTTGATCATTCTATCAAACACTAAGTGTTCTTTTAGATTAAATGACCTTCTTTTTTGAAAGATTACTCTGACCCATTTTCTTTTACTAGATTATGATTAGTTGGTTACATGCATGCAAGACTCCTACCCTTATCTTCATGAATTCACCTAACCATGTTTCATTTTAAAAAAAAATCTGGAAATTTAGGTTGATGGGGTAGAATCTTACCTCTTGTAGTGAAGAAAATGGTGTCCTACTTGATCAAAATTCCAGGTCTGAGTAGTGTGGGAGGAACAAATTGGATGAAGTTGGACTCTCTCTCTCTCTAGAACCCACTCTCTCCTCTCTCTAATTTATCAGAAAATGAGTTTAAAATGAAACAGGGAGGTGTTTTAATGAACTAGGGGTCGGGTATGAAATTAGAAATTTAACAGTCCCGAAGCAGAAATGCGGTCAGGAATGCGATCGCATTCCTGCTGTGCAGTCCATATTCATGTCGCATAATTGGCCCTCAAATGGGCCAAAAAGAAAAGTAGACTGCACAGGTATGCGACCACTATGCGGTTCACATACCTGTTATGCGATCGCATAGTGCGTCGCATAACTCCCTCAAAATGGACAGCAAACTGTCCAGGTATGCGACCACTATGCGGTTCGCATACCTGATCTGCGATCGCATAGTGCACCGCAGACCTGCGCAATTCTGGAAAATTATATCTTTTAAGTCCCGGGGTACTTTTTACTCAAAAAAGGTCTGTTTTAAGAATTTCTACAGTTATAACAACACGGGGACCTATTTGGGCATTACTTTTAGCCATGTAATTTTTACGGGTCTTTACACTAAAATTGAGTATTGTAATTAGAAGACCGAAACGAAAGCTCACATAAATTGCAAACATCATCATGCGATCGCGAATAACAAATTCGTGTGAACCCAGCATCCTCTTTTCCTCTTCGCAAACATGACCTTACCCATGCGTTCGCGATTCACTGCCTCTCAAATTGAGGTAAGTATTTTTGACTTGGATTTGATTATTTTTCATTATTCCATCTTCGATTTTGGCATTTAATTTGATGAATCTAGAAGAGAAAGACTTGATTTACTATGTTTCAGCATCAAATGTAGAAGTTAGAAATTTATAAGTTCATTAGAATTGAATGGATGCGCGATTCGTGAAAGGAATACGAAAGTACATAAATAATGCTAACTCATGCACTAAATGTACTGTTACAGAGAAGGACATCGCGAGGCGACCTATTCTAACCTTTTACGCTTATTCTCAATCTCCATACCATCCTATCCATGGTCATATCCTCAGAGGGGAAAAAAAACCTAAAACCTAGATCCCAAAATACCTCTCCTGTTAAAAAAAGACCTTGGATTAAATAAAAGAACCTTAGAACTACAAACAAAAGCTGCAGAATAAGGCAAAAAAAGGCTGCAGGGAAAACTTTTTTTCTAAAATTAAATTATTTGGAATTGTCAAGCAGTCACAGAATTACAAATAATACCTTTAAAAAAAGAAAAAAGTAAGTAAAGCAGTTAGAATAGATAATGTAAAAGTGCTAAATACAAAACAAAAACAAGATATAGATATACATTATTATAAGCCTCTCTTCTATATCCAAATTCCAAAAGAACTCACTCCAGCAGGGGTGAACCTACATGGTAGGTTGAGGGGTCACGGGACCCCGCTAGTTTTGGCAAAAATCCTGTATATATATATATATATGGGAACCCTTAAATATTTTAAGTGTGCCCCCTAAACACAAAGAGACTTACTGGACAAGTGGTTGTATTGGCCATTTAAGTTTCGTTCCTTGCAAGTGATGCAAGTTCGAATCCCACCTTCAACCTTTTCTATTCCTTTTCAGCTTTTTTCCTCCTTTCTATTTTTATTCTTTGAGTATAATATAATTTATATTTAATAACAAATTGCTTTATTTTTTTACTTTTGTCCTTTTTTTTGAATCAATTATAATTTAGTACTAATATATAATAGTCAACTTAATTAATATTTTAGTTCTTTGAATACAATGTAATTTATATTTAATAGCAAATTACTTTATTTTTTACTTTTATCTTCTTCTTTTTTTGAATTCAATTATAGTTTAGTACTAGTACATAATAGTCAACCTAATTAATTTTATTCTTTTTCAAATTCATCCCTTAAAATAGAAATCATCAAATTGCAACTTATCAGTCCATAAATGAAAAAATACATATCATTTTGTGACAACCTTTTTCAACAATCTAACTCGGTAATGACAACTTATAATTTGAGACTCTTTTTCTGTTCTTTTAGTATTACCATACTCCTTATCTTGAATGCCCTTTTGGCTTATTTATTTATTTATTAAAAACTAGAATTTTAAAGTATGAAACATGCTTAATCAAACACCTACCCTCCACATAGCATCCATTTTGCGAAAATCTTTCTCTCTCTCTCTCTCTCTCTCTCTCTCTTTATATATATATATGGAACATGCTTAATCAAACACCTTCCCTTCACATCGCATTCATTTTGCGAAGAAATCTCTCTCTCTCTCTCTCTATATATATATATATATATATTCGGTGTTATATTTTTCTTTAGACCTTTTTTGTTAATACTTAAATGATAAGTAATCATAATCATTAAGTTTTCAATGAGTTGCACGCCGAATTTTATTGCTAGTGACTAGCATATCGTGGTCATGCCTGGGTCCGCCTCTGTAATCCACGTGGTGTACTACTGTGTGACTGTATTTTTTCTTCTGTTAATGACGCCTTCTTCCTATGGCGGCCAATCCTAATTTTCTGTTCATCTCTTCTTCTTCTTCTTCTTTCGCAAAAAATTCTCCTCTCTGCTGTCACATTCATAATCAACAACAACATTTTAAATCTCTGTTATCTCCTTTTATCTTGTTTTTCTTCACTTTCTCTTTTTGTTCTCTTACTATTCTCCTTTTTTTCTTTACTCTAAACTCACTAAGAAAAGAATTAATGAAACCCATCAACAGCTTAAATTGGTCCAAAAAGACTTATCTTTACAGGAATCTACTGAAAAAGAAGATGGAGTTACCCATCAATCTGACCCGACCCATTTGACCCATTCAATTCTTCTTGAGATCTTACCTTCCAGTTCACCTAAATGGGACAAACTGTTTTCCAATGAATTGGGTAATGATGATGGCCCGAATAAGATTGATAAATCTGGTCTTGATGCGGATAAGGATGATAAGGAGAGAACGAAGAAAAAGAAACGGGTCAAGAAGAAGAGACCCGATTTGAATAGTGAAGAGGAGGTGAAGACGAAGAAGGATTCTGGGGTTGTTAAGGAGAAAGAAGAGTTGGTTTGTTTATACCCTTTTACGAAGTCGAGTAGTGCAACTCAACGAAAGATTAAGCAGCATTATGATGAGCTTGTTAAGTCTCATATATTGCAATTCCAAGAGAATTGTCAGCGCTATGTATTTTGCCATCACGGGACAGAATTCATGGTCAGCCGCGACAATAATCAACTTGTTATTTTCTAAAAAACAAATCTGCAAATTTTAGGGTTTTCATTGTTTGATGTTCTTCTAAAACCCTTTCCTATGAAGGGACACCCTCTGATTTGTAAATTTATAATTCAAAATTTCACCTAATTACCAAAATATTATGGTAATATATATTTATATATGATAATTCTATTATCTCCTTAAAAAAATATTATTTCGCTTATTTTATTTATTAATAGTTCAGGTAATTATGTAGATTAATATTCAGATGTTCTTATATTATTATCAATTGATACAATTTTATACAAAATTCTCATCAAATTCCAACTTCAATTGGAATACTTTATAAAACTAGGAAAAATATATTTAAGAATAAAATATAGTTTCAAGTCCCCTTTTTGTTATAGAATATTAAAATTTATTCATATTGTATAATAAGTATCCTCCTTTTAAAATATGATTTGAGAATATCTGAAGTAAAAATTAAGACAAACTAATTTTTGAAATTTTTTTATTTTAAAAATCATTATTGTAAGCACGTTATTTTTGACCCGTCACAGATTTGAGCTATTTTTAGTGTTTAAAATATTTATTTTTAATTTAACTTTAATTGTTATGGATTTTAGTCAATTTTAATTCAAATTACAACTTGAAAAACACAAAAATATTTTCAATTTAAATTAAGGTCGATTAATATTTTTATAATGATATTATTTTAATTCTACCATAATTTTAACCTATTTTTTCTACTTTTTGCTATATTATAACTTTTGAAAATACCAACAAAAAAAAAGATCCACTTTGAATTTTATTTAGTTTTATTTTAACCAATTAGGAGTAATTTTACAAGTATTTTATATTAATGTGGAAAAATATTGGACTTGTTCAACTTTTCTTATCCAAATTTTGGCCCAATTCGAATCCCTTAGACCATTAACCCCAACCCCAGCTAATCCTATACCCAAACCCTCTTTATATTACATAAGGCAAAAAATCCTAATCTCAAAAAACTTCCCAACAACCGTCACCCTCAACCCCATCTCCGCCAGCCTTGCCGCCGGACATCATGTCGCTCCTAGCAGCCACCACTCTTCTCACTCTCTTTCTTCTTCAGACAAAAAAAACTTGAGCAGCGACACTCTCAAGTCGGAGCATCCGCCGTCGCTGCAATCTCCGGTAAGTTGGCCGACGAGCCAACAGACCTCCTTCTCTCCAAAAATTAAACCCAGCCGCCACCCCCCCCACCACCACCTTGACCAACCCTAAACCTTTTATTCTTCACTCCTACACAAAAGCAGTAGGCAACCGCCTCCTCCACCCCTTCTTCACGAAGCCGTTGTCCCTCCACACCAAAACTCTCCGGAATAGCCACCTAAAAAATCTGCAGCCACGAAAACACACAGAGATACACACACACGCACAGACGGACACATAACAAAGAAAAGGAAGAGCTGACTCACCCTCTCATTAGTAGTAAAAAGCCCATTTTAATAACTAGGCTCCGTTTCAATTGTTCCAATTTCCCAAATCCAGAAAGCATCAATAAGTGTGTGAGGAAAAAAAGAATTGTTAGCGCTATGGATGTAAAGACCCGACCTGTCGTTTTGTGTTCTAGGACCCCGAACCCCTAAATGAGACTTCCCGTAGTTGCTTTTACTGATTTATGACTTGCAGGGACGGGTGATTCGAGGTTTGGAGGAGTTTGGAGTAGTATAGGAACACTTAGTTCCCTAAGTTGGACTTAAAGGCCAAGTTTGACTTCAGTCAACATTTCCAGTAAACGACCTCAGAATCGAGATCCGAAGATTTCCAGTAGGTTCGTATGATGATTTCGGACTTGGGCGTGTGTTCGGAACGGGTTTTGGATGACCCGAGAACATTTCGGCGCCAAATAGTGAAATAAGAATTTCCTTAAGTTCAAATTGAGGTTTGGAACGTGTTTTTGTGTTATCGAGGTTCAAACGGAATTTTGAGACCGGGAATAGTTCCTTTATGTCATTTATGACTTGCTTGAAAAATTTGGTGTCATTCCGAGTAGTATAGATAGGTTCGGCGCATTGTTAGGGAATTCAAAGAACTTGAAGTTCTTAAGTTTGATCCAATAGGTTTTGGGGTGTGATTTCTAGATTTACCGCTGTTTCGGATGTCCCGAAGGCTCGAGCGAGTCCGTATTATGATTTGGGACTTGTTGATATATTTGGACGGGGTCTCGGGTGGGCTCAGATGCCATTCAGGCATCGAGCGAGGCAAAAACCAGCCTAAAATGACTGCTGGTGCACCAGGTCTGGCGCGACCGCACCTGTGGAAGTCCAGTCGCAGGTGCGAGACCGCTCTTGCGATCCCAGTCTTGCAGGTGCGACTCTTGAGGGAGTTGCCAATTTCCGCAGGTGAGGGCCCCTTTCCGCAGAAGGGAAGACGCAGGTGCCGACATCCCATCGCAGGTGCGAAACCAGGCCCCCTTCCCCTTCTTCGCAGGTGCGAGACTTTTCTCGCAGATGCGAGACCACAGGTGCGGTCCTCGAGCCGCAGGTTCGAAAAGCCTGTAGGCAGTGCACTTCGATTTAAACTCGGGACTTAGCCATTTTTGAACACTTTCTTCATTCTTGGGCGATTGTGAGAGCATGCAAGGAGGGCATTCGACCTAGCTATTGTAAGGTTAAGTAATTCCTACTATAAACTTAGCATAATACTTGAATTCCTAGGTAGATTAACACCTTAGATTAGTGGAAATCATGGGTTTAGAGTAAAACCTAGTTTTTTGACAAAAATGAGAAATTTCCAAGAAATGTGTTACAGAATCGTACAAAAACCATATAATATTGATCCTTAGGCTATGGATATGTATTTCCTCAGGAAATTTCCGGAATCCGAGCATGTGGGCCCAGGGGGTGTATTTTGGGATTTTTCAATTTAGGTTGAAATAATCACTTAAATAGGGAAATTTCATACTTTTGAGTATAGATTGATTTATTTATGCAATATTTGACTAGTTTCGAGTCCTTGGACGACAAATTTGGAGTTTCGGGCGTGTTCTTGACCCGAAAAGTAGGCTTGACACGAGTTAAGTCTCCTTTATAACCTCGTAAGGGGGAATTATCCTCATAGGTGAATATAAATAATTGTATGTCTTTATTTGTGGGGGCTACGCACACATGAAGTGACGGGAGTCCATGCGTAGCTACTATTATGCTGTGTCGAGGAGTTTAGGATTCACAAGCATGATTTATGTGCCGTAACTATAATCGTAAATGTTAATTTAGGTTGCCTAATATCATTTGTCACACCTCCTTTTTTCACTACCCCGGATTGATGAAGGGGTAATAAGGGAGTTTTTCCACTTTAAGTGACATTATTCAGATTTGGGATTTATTTTAATTTTCAGAGTCGCCACCCGGATTTTTTACGGTGTTCCGGGACACCATTTATTTATTGAAATCCCAAACCGAGGAAAGTTTGACTCTGTTTTGATTTGTCTGCGGACCAGAAATCCGAGTAAGGAATTCTGTTAACCCGGGAGAAGGTGTTAGGCATTCCCGAGTTCCGTGGTTCTAGCACGGTCGCTTAACTATTAATATTTGGCCTAAATGATCTGATTATTTACATATTTTTAAACCTATTGTGCATTTTAGCCTTTTTCACTTTTTAGCCTCTTTTAATATTTATGAAATTATTTTAATACAAGTCACGATGACGTGCACTTGTTATTTTTTGAACACATTGTAAATGCGCCACATGAAATGCACCCGCAATTTACAACATGTTGATTTTTATTATAATTTGAAGTTGAAGATGGGGACATGAGTTGTCGCACCCGAGTGTAGATTAAGTAGTCAAGACTATGATCGTGACGGTTTTATAATACCTATTTGAGGCGATGTTTGAGTATTCTTTATGTTTTTCTATTTGAAGGAGCATTTTAGTTTTAAGATCAATTATGGCGTTTATGGATTCATCTTAGACAAGTCACGATGGCATGCACTTGTTTTTTTTTTAACACATGGCAAACACGTTACATGAATTGCACGTTGCTATGTGTATTTTTTATTAATTGTTTCGAGTTGAGGGTCGGGGGCATGGGTTGCAAACCCGAGTGTAGATTAAGTATCACGACTATACCACGGAAACCGTACCCATAGTCACGATGATTTGTCATTTGCGCCTAAAGCAGACTACGATGTATGTGAATATTATTCATTTCCTAAGTTTGAGATTGTTGTGAAGTACGATTTTAGAAATTATTATAGAAGACATATAAATTAATTACTAAAACCAATTACGCGACCCAAGCACATTTGAAAGTCACTAAAGAGTAGTTTCTAATTGAGGCATGGTTAGCAATTTTNCCCATTAATGAACAAAGTTCCATTTTTTTTAATAAACCATCACACATTCAGTTTTAAGCTTTAACCAGCTAAATATTCCAAATGATGTTATGTTGATACTCAGTGAATCTAAAAGATTAATCCCAGAACAAATCTAGTGCTTGACATAGACAACAAACGAATTAATAATCTAAACTATCAAACAAAGCCTAACACTCAACAATTAATTTAAGATATTTAACAAGATAGAACAAAAGAAAGTTTTTAATTCTTAAAGACAAATTCATGGAATTCAGTCCAGGAATCGACGATTTGAAAGCATAATACAATGGGTTTAATACTTACCTAATCAAACAATGAGATTACTGAGATGAGCCAAATGAAGGCAATTACAAGATCGGATGGAGCTCAGCTGAAATTTCAGCAGCCCACTGCTCATGCCAATTAATCAATAGAAAAACTCAAACTCGTATAAGAGTGTGACCTAATTTTACCATTAAAGGGTTTTCAAGACAGCTTTTAACACCAAACTATTACTACAATTTCCAGTAAACTCACAAATCAAACATTAGGAAGACATTTTTATACATAAGATCAGAACCTCAGATTTAACAGAATTCATTTAATATTCCAGAGGTAAATAAATCAATCCTACAAATCAGCACAACAAAAGTGGGATTCTGTGTGTACCTTAAATGTAGGGAAAGGCAGAACGATAGAAAAAGCCAAACAAAGGCAAATGGAAGGATCCGAAAACTCGGCGCACAAGGACAGCAACAAACAACAAATTCTTATACCCACACAGCTTGAGAATCCCAGAAAATACGCAGCGACTAAGTTCGGACAGCTATACCAGATGAAGACTCGAACACAAGCTCAAACTTCGACCTCCTCCAACTCAACAAAAATGAAAAAAATGAAATCAGCATTTTGCTCGTTTTTTTTTAAAAAAAAGCTAGTACACGGGCAGTTTTGTTGTGGATTTTTAACTGATTTTAGGAGGCGCTTTGAAATGGTTTTAGAGCTGAATTTGGCTGCATTTTCTAGCTGATTTCAGTAGGCCTTTGGCTTGTTTTGGGGGGGGTGTTTTGACTGAAAAGGAAGCTCTCTTTTTGCTGGTTTTTATGGAGTTTCAAAATGGAGAAGGGAAAGGACTCTTGACTGCCTTAGAATGGAGAGAGAACTCCGATTTTGTGTGTTCAAAAGCAGGAGAAGGAATAGCGACTAACTCGGGTTAGTTTTCGCCGGTTTTTGGCGAAGCTCGCCAACAATGGAGGTTTCACGGCTGGTCTTAGCCAGCTTTCATGGTGACGGATGGAGAAGACGAAAGCAGAGAGGGCAGGGAGACGCGTTGCTCATCTCTCTTGGGAAACACGGCCATTTTTTTTTGTGTGTGCCCAAGAGGTGGGGGTCTTTGTTGCGCCGCTGCTGTTCTCGTCCGGGAGGGGAGATTTTTTGAAGATGAAGAGGATGGAGCGCCGTTTCTCTATGGGAGGGGAGGATCTGATGATCTTTTCCTTCTCCCTTTCCTAGGGTTAAGGTAAAGGGGGTTATAATGAAGGGGGAAGGAATTGGGCCAGGTTTGAGAGTGGGCTGGTAAGGGAGATGGGTTAGGAAAATTTTGGGCCATGCAAAATTGGCCCATCCGATTTTAAGAAAATAAGCTGCCATTTTCTTTCAATAAATCAAATCAATTTATTTTCAAACATGGTCATTCAAATTTCCTAAATCAAACTTACTTTGCAAAACTGAACTACTTACTTTTTTCTAACGATTAACTACATTAATTTAACTAAAAATGCATATGAAATTACTAAAGTATTTTTGTTGTAATTTTAATGTATTAATTCTACGACTTGATAAGTAATTAATTCCTAAAAATGCAAATTAAACCTAAGATGGCATGATATGAAAATGTGACGACTTTTTTATGATTTTTCTATAATTTAAAAATATTAAACATGCATAACATGCAACTAAATAAAGAAAAGTTCCTAAAATTCATTAAAAGTTATTTTTTGATTATTTTTTAGAAGTAATTTCCTTGTAGGGCAAAAATTGGGTGTTCACATCATTGAATCATTAAGTGAACATCTAGGAGGTTATATTCTGAAATTTATATTATTGAAACCTTCTCTGTAAGTATATTCTCTACTGAATTTCTTGATTCCTGTTATTTATGTGTACATATACGGGAACCCGCGTTGCATGTATGATTCGTGAGTGGGGTAGCCCTACTATTATGTCAATCGCGTCGCATGTTCGATTCATGAGCGGTGTAATAGATGCATCTATGGTTTGAGCCGTTCGAGCCTTCGGCAGTGCACATTTATTTTTGCGTTGCGTCAGCCGTACGTTCACGGCATGTTATGTGTTTGTTAGATGTTGGGTGTTCTGTGATTATGTATCAGTTAAATACCATGATAAATGAAAACTAGGTAAATTGTATGCTAGAAAACTTGACACATACAGGTAATTGTAAAGAATATTTGATGTTCATGTCTTCATTATTATTCATAAATTGCCATTCCTGCTTAGCTTTACACTTAAAACATATTATTCTGACCCTAGTAAGTGTCACGTCGACCTCTCGTCACTACTTCTTCGAGATTAGGCGAGATACTTACTGGGTACATATTGTTTATGTACTCATGCTACACTCTGTTTAACCAAAGAATTAGATCCTTTGACTAAAGCTATTTCTAGGATGAACACGGGTTACTGATAATCAAGGAAATAGAGAAAAATGAATAATAGACAATATTGCAGAAATATAGAAAAGCAAAGTAGATTGTATTCGAGAATCAGATGCCTTTACAAGATGTATTCCCCTCCCTTATATAGGAGATTTCTTTATATAACGTACAACTCTTGCTATGATTGCCCATTAATGACTAATTATGACATTAATGGGGCGTTACAAAGGATAACGGTAATTGGGGTACGGTTACATAACGTACGAGTAATCAATTGTGGGTTCTTGAATCTGCTCGTAGCTTTGTCCAGATTCATTCTGACCGTGTCTCTTCCCTGTTTTGATCAGGTTGAGTCTCCCGTGGCTGATGAGCTCGAGGGTTTATTGAATCGTGCCTCTTTGTTCCGTACCTCTTCAAAGAATCACATCCAGCTATCGCGTTCTCCTGTGTCCACATAATTGGCTGAGTTGTAAAGAATTGGCTTACGTGTGAAACTCTTTTTTTTTACCAATACAGATAGTCCCCCCACTTACCATATATTTATCGATTAATATTTGGTAAGTGGATACTCATTTATGGCGGGAATATTTTGCTGCCGCTTTACTCGAAACATTGTATCCTTTTCTGAACCATAGGCGTCGTTTGTCACTTCCATTTAATGCTCATACCACGTGTCCTTCTCGGATTGGTTCTGCATTTATTCGGCACCTTTTAGGGCTTTTTGGGCTGTGTCAGTCCCGAAGTGACACCTTCAATTATGACTTTTCATCATTATTTTTCTTTTTTTCCATGTTTGACGGTTGTCCTCAAGTATAAATACCTTTCTTATTTTCTTTGCTTCCACGAAACACTTTCTAACTTTGTCTTTTGTAATTCTTCTTGCCTTTGTAAACATGTCTTCTTCAAAATCAACCTCAGGGAGTAATAGATATTGAAAATTTAACGCCATCTTCTGCTCCGACTAGGAGTTGGAGGGGTGGTAGACTTAGGAGTCTAGGATCCACTCCTTCGAGCGGATCCTCTTCTTCTTAGATAGTTTCCTCTCCTACCGCTAGGTCTCCAGTTTCTCCAAGGTTTAGGGCTTCTCGGTCTTTGTCTAGAGGTAGATGTGAACGCCTTCGTGAACCTGGAGTTGATGAAATTGTTCCTGCTGAGTTTGTCTTTGCTAGAGATAATCAAGTTCTTGTAGACCAATCTTCTTCCCTTGAGAGTGTCGAAAGGTATCCAACCCTTATAACTGAGGGTCAGATTTCCCTTGTTCGTAGGGAGTGTTTTTGGAGGCCCTATTTCCCTGTCTACATTCTTAATAGTAATCAAAGAATAACGTCTTACAAGACGGGATATTCTTTTATTTATACGCCAATCATTATTGAATTCTACTATTTTTTCAATATCTTCTTAGGACAAGTTGGTTCGCTTGTGTGGCGAGTTGTCGCATGTATTAAGAGTTTAGATTCTTTATCCTCGGTTCCTTTTACTTTCAACCATCTTATTCATCTCTACTCTCCTACCTTGTTTCGTGAAGGGGTTTTTACTCTGACTGCTAGGAGCAAAAGAGTGCTGGTAACCCGTGGAGATGATAAGGATAGGGGTTGGTACCTCCGGTATGTTGCTGTACCCACTGTTGGTTTAGTGGGTGAAGAAAATCTTCCTTTCCCTGAGAAGTGGAATCGTGCATGTAAGTATGCTTTAGCCCACATCTATTTACTTTTCCTCGTTCTGACTTGAGATGTTTTACTAACACCGTATCTATTTCTTTTTCTCTCAGCAATCATGGATACAGTTGAGAATGTATCCGATATCTGTGATATGGTAGAAAAATTATTGTCCGTTGCTCCTTTAGAAGAGAGATCTTGGAAGTACCTCGCTGGGAGGTATGGTTGGCATGTAAAGACCCACGGTAAGTGAAGCTTTTGTTCTTAATTCTTTCCTTACTCGAGTCTCTTCTTTCTTTGTCGCTTAACTTTTTTCCCTTTTGATAGGGTTCTCTGCTCGTGGGGTGTCTGCTTCATCTATCCCGAAGATGTCTTTGGCTCAGTCCCAAGAGATTATTGTTGGTTTGTCTTACTCGAAGAGGAAGATTGGTGAGTCTCGTTCCGTAGAAGAAAAAGAAGAGGGTGCTTTAGTACACAGGCCACGTAGAAGGCAAGTGGTTTCAGATGATGAATTTACACCCATGACCTTGCCTTCCGTGTCTGTGGTTGAGCCCTCTACTTTTGAAGATGTTTCACATTCCCCCATTCATAAGTCTGTAGATTACTTGTTCCATGAAGGTTTTGACCTTGCTCCTGACGATGTTCCTTTGGCTGCTGTCTTTCCTGCTTCTTTAAGAGAAGCTGTCTCATCTGCTCTTTTGGCTATTACGGCTTCTATTATTATTTTTCCCGTGGCTTCCTCAAATATTCAACCCTCTGTGCCTGCTGCTTTGCCCGTGGCTTCTCCAGCTCCTCAACCCTCCATGCCTGTTGCTGTTTCATCTCTGCCTGCTTCCATGCCTTCCGCTAGGGAAGTAGGGTCTTCCAGTAGAGAGATGCAGCATGTGGTAATAGAGGTTCCTACTAAGGGGAATCTTTTCAAGAAAATGGGTGAGCCCGAAGTGTGACTCAAGCCTTTGGTAGGTCCCACTGAGAAAGACAAGCTATCCAACCACAGTGCTCTTACATGGGCCAATGAAGTTGTCCATGCTTCTTTGAAGGTATGATGCAGGTTATCCTCTTTCATTTTCGTATATGAAATTTATCATATCTAATTGGTTTATTTCTTGTAGATTAGTCTTATAGGCATGGATCTTATGAAGAGGATCTCAATTACGGAACAGGAGACAAAAGAGTTGTAGGCCGATGCTGATAATTGGAAAGCACAGTATGATAGCCTAAGGATTGACATGGATGCCTTAGAAGAGGAAAGGAGTACCTTGAAGCGGCAGATGAGGCTCATGGCGGAAAAACTGGCAGTAGAGAAGGCTTCTTCCAATCAGGCTGATAAAGACAAGAGTGTTCTGGAGTCCTCATTTGCTGAGCATCTCTCCCGTGCCCCATAGGATATTAGAGACTTGAAAATCTTGTTGGGGCAGAAGGAGGAATACTCAGGCGAGCTCGTGCAATCACTCACTCGTACTCAAGAGGACCTTCGTAAGGCTTTAGATAAAGTTCAAACTCTGGAGGAGTCGATTGTACCGTTAAGGGCTGCCCATGAAGCTGCTGAAGCGGAGAAGGACAGATTGAGAGCTGAGCTTCAGGTATGGGCAAGGGATTATGAAGATCTTGAAGAGGTGGCTGCTGTTGATGTGAGCTGGGCGTATATGAATTCTCGCCTTGACACATTGACGGAAATGAGTCAAGAGGGTTTCGACCTTAGTGCTGAAATAGCTACAACTAAGGAATCCATGGAGAAGGCTCAACAAGGTCATAACCTCTCTTCACCTGATGGTGAGACTCCAGCCACTCGTGCCTCTTCATCCCTAGTTTCTCCCGCTCCTTTTGCCAGTGAAGTCAACCCCCCTCCTGAATAAGTTTAGTTGGTTCACCCTTTTTTTTTCTTTGTCTAAATTGGTGGGTACCCCCAGTCCCATCGGGAGTAAATTTGGATCTCTTTAAAGTCCCAGATGACAACTTAGGGGCACCTCAATGTATAAAAATTCTATACAGCTAAGTATAATTTAATACTTAGTTTTTTACTTAGCCATTTTAATATATTAATGCCAGTATGAATTTCGTTGAGTTTCTGTTTCACTCTTTAAGTCTTTTGCATGATTTATTTTTCGAAGTTTTAGTTTTACCTCTGAATCTTTTCATATAGAATGCTTTAGATTACTCGTACCTTTTCGTAATAGGCACGATGTCATATTAGATGTGTGCCTTTTTGTAGTAGGCATAGTTTATGGAAGAGGGCCCTTTATAATTGACATGAAGAAGACATCTCAACTTCATGATAATGCAATAGAGTCATAGGCATTTTACACATGTTTAAGAATGTTTCCAAGGAAAGTTTTTTGTTTGAACTTCAGCGACATTTTACATGTGTTTGATTATCGTCTAAAACTCATGTTGCAACTGTTTTTGTTTAACAAATTTGATATACACTTGTATTTTGTAACTGTTTTTCATAAGTAACATCTTTTCGATATTAATACAATGGAACAACTATTTTTCACTAGTAACAGTTTTTATAAAGATTGGGGTTTCTACCCACAACTGTTTTTGTTGGAAACAGTTTTCTAACAAGTACGAGGGAAATGTTTTCTTATTCGTAAATGTTTTATTTGATAACAGTTTTTATATGAGTACAAAGTTTTCGTAACAGTTTTTAATCATAACAGTTTTTGAATGAGTACACTGATGATGATCTTTTACCCCTAACTGTTTTTGTTACAACAGTTTTGAATAAGTATAAAGATGTACATTTCTTCCTCGTGACTAATATTTTGCCTTTCAACCTGAACATGTTCGAAGTTTTTCTTGCATTTTTGGATTAGGCTTTGTATTTGGATGACTCTTTTTGATCTCTTTCGATTCTTCTCATATCACTTGTCGANTGCAACTTTGCGGCAAAGTGCTTGAGCTGCTTTCCTGTCTTCAGGTACGGTGCCATTCTGCAAAAAATTAAGAATTTCATTTCTCCAGTCCCAGTTTAAGTTGTTGAAAGTTACCTCATTCCTGTCCTGGTCGATCATTGAATGAAATAGTTGGACTACAATTGCATTGTCTTTGTTTTTTACTTCAGTGACTGCTGCGAGGTTAACTAATACATCTGCTTCTGCATTTTCCTTTTTAGGTATTTGCATTACTTTCCATGTTTTGAATTGTCTCACGAGCTCTCGTGCTTTTTTAAGATACTATTGCATTCGAGTCTCTCGAGCGATGTAAGTCACCTGTATCTGATTTACTACCAGTTGGGAGTCGCTGTTGATCACAATTTTCTCGATTGAGAGCTCCCGTGCGAGTTTAAGCCCTGCAATAACAGCTTCGTACTCTGCTTCATTGTTAGT
>ML373973.1:30673-68288 GCA_005239525.1 Nicotiana knightiana | reverse complement strand
TTATGCAGAATATTTCTTAAAGGATATGAAGTCACAACGGTGATTGGGTGGCATTGAAAATATGATCGTAATTTTCTAGATGCCATTATTAAAGTTAAGGCTAACTTTTCCAGATGTGGATATCTAGTCTCAGCATCAAGCAAAGTTTTAGTTACATAATAGATAGGTGATCGCTTACCTTTTTCTTCTCTTACCAGTACTGCACTTACAGTAATTTCTGAAACAACCAGGTAGATGTACAATCTTTCCTCTTCCTTTGGCTTTGAAAACAGCGGTAGTTTCGATAGATAAATCTTCAGATTCTTGAGGGCTTGCTGACATTCTTCAGTCCATTCGAACTGATTCTGCTTTTTGAGAGCTGAGAAGAATTTAAAACTTTTTTCGGAAGACATAGAAATAAATCTTCCCAAAGTTGCTATTCTCCTTGTTAGTCTTTGAACTTCCTTTTTATTTGTAAAATATCAAGTATTTCTTCTATAACTTTAATTTGAGTGGGATTTACCTTTATTCCTCTGTTCGATACAAGGAAACCTAAAAATTTACCTGATTGCACTCCAAAAGCGCATTTTTCTGGATTTATCTTCATATTATACCTGCGTAAAATATCAAAAGTAGTAGAGAGATGCTGGAAACAGTCTTCTGCTTGTGTTGATTTTACCAACATATCATCAATATAGACTTCCATCGACTTTCCAAGATGTTCTTGGAACATTTTAGTCACTAACCTTTGATAGGTGGCTCAAGCATTTTTCAAGCCAAAAGGCATAACTTTATAACAGTAAGTCCCCCTGTTTGTAATGAAGGAAGTTTTTTCCTCATCTGAGGGATCCATTTTAATCTGATTATAACAGAATATGCATCTAAGAAGCTTAATAATTCATGACCTGCTGTGGCATCAATCATTTGATATATATATATGTGGCAATGAGAATGAATCTTTGAGGCATGCTTTATTTAAGTCAGTATAATTTACACATACTCTCCATTTGCCATTCTTTTTAGGTACTACTACGGTGTTTGCTAGCCAATTAGGGTATGTTACCTCTCGTATCGAACCAATCTTCAAGAGTTTCTGTACCTCTTCGTCGATCACTTGATTCTTGAATGGTCCTTGCTTTCTTTTCTTCTGCTTAACAGGTACGGAGGATACATCTTTATTTAGTTTATGAGTCATCACTTCTGGTGGGATGTCTGTCATATCTGAGTGGGACCAGGCAAAGCAGTCTGCATTAGCCTTTAAATAATCAATTAACTTACCTCTTCGACCGGGGCCCAGCCTCGTGCCTATATACACTTTCTGTTCAGGCTTTTGTTCAGACAATGGAACAGCTTCGAGATCGTCCGTAGTTGTTTTGATGTGCTCGTCTTTCTCCAGTTCATGAATGACGTCCGGTCTGGAATCTGCATCCGTGTGGTCTAATTCACCTTCCGTGGTAACTTGATTCACCTTATCGTAAGTATTTTCTTTCATACATGTTTCAACAATAATAACTTTCGTACCTATTTGGGTAGTAATTTCTTCCATGCCTGTTTGGACGGTGTTACCCGCTTGGGAGATTCCCTTATCTCGTGATTCTTCCACCTCTATTTTCTTGTTGTAGTGTACCACGAAGTTTATATTTCTTGCGGTTTGCTGATCGCCTCTAATTTGCTGAATCCTCCATTCAGAGGGGAATTTAATTACCTGATGCAAGGTGAAGGGTATTGCTTTCATGTCGTGGATCCATGGCCTTTCCACGATTACGTTATAAGCCATGTCAGTACCGATGACTTGGAACCTGGTACTTTTGATCACCTCCTCAGCATAAGTGCTAAGCTCAATTTCTCCTTTTGTTATAACCGTAGAGTTATCAAACCCTGATATGGCTCGTGCCCTTGGGATTACTTGATTCCCCAATAGCATTTCTTCCACGACTCTTAGCAAAATGATATTGACTGAACTGCCTGGATCAATCAACACTTTTTTACGTTAGTGTCATGAATAAGTAAAGATATTACCAGACCATCGTTGTGAGGAAGCATTAATTCGCCGATATCTGATCGAAGGTTATATCGTCCTCTTCCATATTTTCACGAACCCGTTTTCCATTTGTAATTGTGTACTTTGTGGTTGTTTTGCAGACCACTCCGTTTACTTCTTCACCTCCGTGTATCACGTTGACGGTTCGTTTTGGAGAAGGAGGCTTTGGGGGCTCCTGTCTGTTCCTCATATATGCTTGTTTACATTTATCACTAAACAATTTTGTTAAATAGCTCTGTTTCAATAAATTTTCTACTTACATTGTAAAAATTTGCAATCCGCAGTTTTGTGCCCATGATCGTTATGGAATTCACACTAGTGATATGGATTCCTTCTATTTGGATTTGATCGCATCTCTTTGGACCACTTAACCTTGTCTCCCATGTTCCTCAATATTTAGACAAGTTCAGTAGTACTTACATTAAAGGTATGATCCCCAATCAGGGTATTACCTCTAGGTCGTTCATCTTGATCTTTTCTGGATTTAGATGAGGATGAGACTACGTCTCTTCCTGGTGTTCTATAATCTGACGTAGTGTTTTCGAACCTGGGACGAATATCACATCCTGAGGGTCCTAGGTGAGGATCGTACCTGTTTTTACCTGATCTTCTGTCTGATTTAGGACGTCTGGATCTGGAATGATCTTCATCTCTTGAACGAGCAATGATATCTTCCTCTATTCTGAGTTTAGTACTATACCTGTTATATACATTGTTCCATGTTGTAGCGGGGAATTCTCTTAGACTTTCCTTAAGTCGTCTCTTGGCTTTTGAGCTCTTATCGTTTAGGTTGCTTGCAAATGCCATGGCTACCCAATTATCAGGCACCCTGTGTAATTGCATTCTTTCTCGTTGAAACCTGTCTACAAACTCACGGAGTAGTTCCGTATCTCCTTGTTTTATTTTGAATATGTCTTCCATTCTTTTCTCAACTTTTTGTGCACCAGAGTGTGAAGATCCATGAGGATAATTAGCATGTCATGTATATAATTTGTATTTACTTATGTATTTTTATGTAAGGATGAACTTAAACATTGGTCCAGAAAATAGGAATTTTTTGGCCAAAAACTCTATTAGTGACCATTGATTAGGGTACGCATGGTATTAATATTTGAAAAGAGCTTGTTTCTTCAAATATGTAATATAGAAATTATAGGAGTTTTTAGTTAATTTCAACTGGGCGTTGAAATTCTTTCGTAGCCATCACTTGGTCACAAGCCCATGTTGATGAGCTCAGCGTCCACCATTAGAAGTTGTTGGACTTTAAGTCAACTTAAATGGTAGAGAAAGCTGGCAGTTTTGCTCAGTTTAATGGGGCTTTAGCTTGCTTATCAGTTTCATGTGACTTTAGTTTGGTTTGTATTCCATTATATTATCTACGAAAATATGTGAAATGAGATATTGTTGTATTTTTCTGGATTTTGGCATCTGCTTTGTTTAGTTACTCCTTAAGCTGGGACATTTTAGTCATGTCTTGACATCTGGTTTGAGTCTGTTATTGTTTCATTTTTTAGACTCAGTACTATTAAGTTTGTTTTTTGTATATATTGTTGTCAATTGATTTTATGAGCTCAAGGACCTTTTATTCTCCTTATTTTAGATTTGTCTGAAATTATAGAGAATATCAGAACTCTGAATGAATCAATATTTTCCTGGATGAGCTGCAGGTCTTGTTGAAAGACCATGGAAGGTAGCAGATGCTAGACTTGTTCTCGGGGATGATTCAATTTGGAAGGCCAAATCATTTGGTGCTTCTGGAACCCAAGTTGGAGAAGTTATTTTTAACACATCTTTAACTGGGTAACACAAAATTCTTTTTCTTGCTAATTTATCAATACATTATAATCTTAAATGGGTACGTTATGTACTGTATTCCTGCATATTTGTTTAAATTTTGAAATTGGGTCATATAAACTGATTTCAGTGAAGTTATCGCTCAACTCAACTTTGCGTACAATTGTAAACTGGAATTTAGCTTTTCATCAAGCAATTCCCCAGCGCTCCCCCTTCCAGGGAAAAAGTCTCAAGCGTGAGTGGATGTTTTATCTTGTGGAATTGGGATTCATCTACTCTTTGGATATGTTCCCTCTTTAAATAGTTTCACTACCTCTTCATTCTCTCTCTGACTCATCCTGATTCCTCCAGAAATACAAGGAGATCTTTTCGAGAGGCAAACTTAAAGTATTTGACAAATTCCTCCCTTGATAATGATACGTCGACGCTTATCTCCATAAGAAGAAACATCCCCTTCCCATGTTTAAAAAAACGACCGCTTCCTCGCTTTAAGTGAAGCTACATCTCATTGCTTTTCTGAAGCTGAGACGATTCGACCATCAATGAAGCAAGAAGCGAAAAGCGATCGCTTCAATCAAAAGTGGTCAATTTTTTTTAAAAAAAAGATTGGGTCTTTTTTATATTATTCAAAGCGTAGACCCCAACATGAAGACATTTCTTCTCTTCTTCTATTCCATCAAGCATCGCTGTTGCTGTTAGGGTTACAAAAGTCGGTCCATCCTCCATGTAATTTCTTCTTCTTCTCCATTTTTTCTATTTTCTTTCTTCTTCTTCCCGTTGACCGCCCTAAGTGCTAGGGCAGGCAACGGTCCTTGTTTTCCTTTTATTCTTCTTATTTAGACTTTATTGTTAGTTTTTGTGTAAAGTTCAGTTTATAAACTTAATTATTATATTTTGAAATGTTGTTGCTTTGCTGATTTTAGTATATTAAACATAATTATTTATTTTTATTTCCAATTTTTTCCTTTTTATTTGAAATTTTACTGGTTTTTAATATATATATATATATATATATATATATATATATATATATATCAGTGTTATCAAAGGAGAAAAGCACAAAAAAGCTCTAAGGTCCATTAGAGATTTAAGTGCAAAGCGCAAATAGTGCGTGGGGTTAATGAAAAAATGCACAACGGAAGAAAAAGTAAAAATATGCATGTAGTTCAAGACTAATAATTATAAGCATGAATAATAAATATATGAACAAAGAAATTGAAATATAATTCCCGATAAAGTGAAATATCAGTTGTTTAAGGTTGTCTTTTCAGGATTGCACTCATTGGCAATGCGAGACGAAGCGCTCAACGTGTTTTGAGCCTCACTTCAGAGCTTAAGCGCGCCTTTGACAACACTGATACATATGCATATACATATACATATGCATATGCGTATACGTATACGTTCAATTTATTCCATTATGTTTGTCTCTTTGCAAGGTTTACTTTATGTTTTGTAAGAATTGCGCTTCACTTCAATGTAGCGCCGCTGTTGCTTTTTTGCGCTTCTCGCTCTCAAAACACTGTCCCCTTCTATATCTCCTTTTTCTAACAATGATGGATTTTAGGCTAGTCCGTACTGTATTCCTTGCTTGCCTTTGAAGAACATTTATTTCCAATCACTTGAATGTAGTGTCTCAGCAAAGACCAAAATCCTAGTGGAGCTTTGAGCCCTATGGTAAGCTCATAATGAACTAAAGAAAGAAAAGCTAAACCGCAAATGATCATTATGACATTCTTTTCTAATAGCAAGTATGGACATTTGCAGACTCACCTCAATAGCCAATAAGGAGACAAAGTTGCGTGCATATCTTTAAGAATATCTCTTCTACACTTGAGAGGAAAATGTTTCTTGCCAATATGATCTGATGAATCAATTGAGCATCTTTAAAAAAATTAGGTGTTAGACAGTCAGATTTCTAAAAGAGCCATAGGATATTTGAAACTAGTCAACTGAAAAGTGAGACAGAGAATGAAGTCTGAGAAATATGGTGTACGGCCGCAGCCAAAATCCATCATTTCAATATGGAATTTCATCCAAGCATGTGGTCTTTGACAACTATCGCATTTGTTTTCTGATGCTACAAAGGAACTTCCTTGCTTGTAAATGTGTAATAGAAGGATAGAACAACTGGAAAAGAAATTAGCAGTGTTGAACATCAACATCAGCTTCCATTTCTTTACTGATCGTTCTCCTATCTCGTGGGGATTGTGATCTTTTAAATGAAAATGTTGACTGAATTTGAAGGAATTTAAACGGTGAATCTTAGATCTCAAAGTTTTGTCTGTTTGGAAAATGAAAGGAGTCTCTAAGTGCCTCCAAAAAAGGAAATAATATTAAAAGGATGGAAAGTTGACATAGTAAATCCCAAGCATATTATGTGTACCTTTGCTACATATACTTCGAATGCTTGATGTACCTCATAGAGTTATTCAGAGCATACAGATAAAGTTATGGTTTATTTTCTCTCTACTTTCTTTTCTTTTTCAAATTCTTTTGGGTCTATATTTTACTAGCTATTTGTATTTCTTGATATTGAAGGTATCCGGAGATCCTTACAGATCCCAGCTATGCGGGCCAGTTGATCTTGATGACTAACCCTCATATCGAAAATACTGGCGTCAATTTTGGTGCGTGTAGAGTTTGCTTCATGGCTAATTGTTACTTGGGTTGAATAATCTTTTGTGACTGTTTTGGAATTTCTCTGGGCAGGCGATAAAGAATCGATGCAGTGCTTTGTTGCAGGATTAGTCATTTGAAGTTTAAGTATTAGGTTTGGTCTTTATGCCCTGCTTTTCAAATCAGCCGTCAAACATATGATGTATATTGTTTTCTGTTGTGCATTTTTTCAGCACCTCAAATTGGAGATGCAAAGAGACACTTGATGACTATTTGGCTAAAAGGAACATCATGGGTATATGTAAGTCCTCTACGTCCTATACAAGACTACTTTTCACTTTCATTTCAAACTATGGAATGCAAATTCTCTGAACAACTTCCGTGTAACAGATGATGTAGACACTCGCGCAATCACACGAAGATTGAGATAAGACGGAAGCCTCATTGGAGTCCTGAGCACAGAAAATTCAAAAAGTGATGAAGAACTTCTCGAAATGTCTCGGACATGGGACATAGTGGGTAAGTTACTGTCCTTGTTTCTTCCTGATATTGAAAATTTGTTCATTTTGAATGGAAAGAATTTTATTATTAACATATTACGTTATGCAGGTGTGGATCAGTGGTGTTTCATGCAAATCTCCTTATGAATGGGTTGAAGAACAACCTCAGATTGGGATTTTAATGATAATGGAAGAAATAAAGAAACTTTTAATGTCAGTATAGATAGAGTTTATTAGATTCTAAAGAAAAAAAATATTGCTGTGGAAACTAATATTTTGTCCATCTGGTGGATGAAGGGTTGTTACATATGATTCTAAAGCATTGGGTGGTAAGACATTCAAAATGAAATTTGGTCATCACGGAGGAAATCATCCAGTTCGAAACCTTCGAAATGGCTGCGTCGAGATCAGTGCTCAGGTATGTTAAACAACAAACTCTAGCTGAATACTGCTTTGTGTAAATTTCCAAATTTTCCATACAATTACACCTCAGTTCATCAATGTTTACTTCCCTTTTTAAGTACTATCTTCGACACATAGTGATAAGAGTCTAGTTCTTTTCTCTTAAATTAGAGCTGTTAGTACTTTAGATTTTTAACATTTTAAAGTCTTGATGACTTCCCGTATGCTGCAGAATCACAACTATGTTATTGACCCTAAGTTTCTTCCAGAAGGTGTAGAAGTGACTCATGTAAATTTAAATGATGGAAGTTGTGCTGGTTTTGCCTCCTATAAAATGAAGCCGATGTCACTTCAACACCATCCCAAAGCATCTCCAGGGCCTCATGATTCATATCCTAGTAAACATATCCTGACTTGATCTGCTTGTATAAACTTGTCACGACACCAAATCCTAACCGGACGTGATGGAGCCTATCGTGGAACTAGTCTAGCAAACAATCACATATTTACAGTTTCTTTCCAAAACATCCAACTCATTTCCCACATTTTATCAATGTATATAAATTACTGAATCTATTAAGTAAAACAAATAGTTAAACAGTCTAAAACCATCCCCAAGATCCGGAGTCAACATGTCATGAGCATCTAAGGAATATACCAAAAATTCTACTATTATAATACAAAACCTCAGAACGAAGAACTAGGTACAAAATAAGAAGGGAAAACAGAGATGCTGCGGACGTTGAACAACTACCTCTATGTCCCGACTCCGGCTGCGCACAGAAATAGATAGCTAACGCTAGGTATCAGCACCTGTATCTGCACATAGGGGTGCAGGGAGTAATGTGAGTACGCCAACTCAGTAGTAATGGAAATAAATCAAGTCTTAAGCAGTAAGAAACATATAAAATCAAATCATCAGTTCACAATAAGCATAGCCTTTCTTTTCAACAGTATATATATATATATGAAATCAACATGACTTAAAAGCCAACTTCAGTAAAATCCTTTGAAATGTATTTTCCAACAATTTCAGAAATAACAATACCCGAAGAATTTAGTGAAAAATGAAATAAATCATAAGTAGCCTCTCGGGCCAAAACATGAATCATAAATCACCCCTCGGGCAGAACATCACTCAGCATACCTCACAGTCACTCAGTATCAGCTCCTCAGGAAACCTCACTATCACTCATGCCTCCATATCACTCATCCTTCGGCACTCGGCACTCGCACTCAATAGGTACCTGCGCTCACTAGGGGTGTGTACAGACTTCGGAGGGGCTCCTTCAGCCCAAGTGCTAATATCAAGCCACCTCGTGGCATATCATATCCTCACAATCAGGCCATCGGCCTCACTCAGTCAGCAACTCTGAAAAGCCCATCGGGCGTATCAATAAAACGGAGTACTCAACCCAAAATATCATTTTATAACTCAAAAATAGTGTAAATAAGGCTGAGTTTTGAAATCAGTTAAACATAACATGACTGAGTGTAAATCATAAGTCAACACAGTGAGGAAAATAGCAGTAAAAAGCCCCCAAGGGATCGAAACAAGTCGGCACGAGGCCCCAAACATGGCTTACAACCCAAATATAGCAATAGTTTTAGAACACAATTTAGCATATGGTTTAGAGTAAAATACGCAGCTCAATATTTGCCACGGAGAGGACCAAGTCCAAATCCAGAAATCAGTGCACACCACACACTCGTCATCCGGGAAAGAGAGGCTAACAAGAAAATTGAAACAGAAGAACCACGACACGTCATCCACATGATTATTGGTGGAGTCGACGTCCCTCAAGGACCTATTTTTAAGCAAACAAAAATATCCATCACCAGGGAAAAGCAAACTCGGAGCTACATACCTGAAAACGCTCTTTCATTCAGCGAAGCAGACATCGAGACCTTGTCTCAACCTCATAATGACTCACTGGTAATTTCTTTTCTTTTGAATAAATTTTAAATTAATCGTGTGCTCGTGGATCCAGGTAGCTCGGACAACATCATTAAGTCGAGGATTGTAGAGCAACTCGGATTGATCGAACAAATCGTGCCCGCCTCTCGAGTCCTCAACGAATTCAACATGGCAAGTGAGACAACGAAAGGGGAAATCATCCTTCCAGTCAACGTCGCCGGTACAATTCAAGATACCAAGTTTCATGTCATCTAAGGTGACATGAGATACAATGCATTGCTTGGAAGGCCATGGATTCACAGTATGAGGGCGGTGTCGTCAACCCTTCATCAAATGATGAAGTTTCCTACCAAGGATGGAGTAAAAACAGTGTACGGAGAGCAGCACGCAGCAAAAGAAATGTTCGCTGTGCACGATGTTGCACCGACACCTTCTACATCGAAGGAGCCAAAAATAAAGCAAATAGACGAGTATCAGTCGCAAACTACATCCTCGGATGAATGAATAAAGGATCGCGCCGTGTCCTCAGAACGAATAATCGAAGTATATCGAGGCTTGAACGCCACCACAGCTAAGGTACAATCCTTTCCCTTTTTCCTTCACATTTTACACTAACCTATGTGCAGGTGTTCGATTAAAAGGAATCAAAGCATCCTCCAGCTCGAAGGCCTTAGGTTTTAAAGCATGCGTTGCGCTCTTTTTCCTTCACGTCGGATTTTACCGCAAATGGGTTTTACCGAAGAGGTTTTTAACGAGGAAACATCTATATGCTACCTAAGTAGAACTCAACAAGTATTCAAGGCCTCTCTTCAATCAACCTCAAATACTGAGGGGCATCCCCCAGGGAGATCACCTCCTCGAAGAAACTAAAATGCGCCAAAGAGGGTCTTGACAGGAGAACGATGTATAGGACCAAATGGTCGAATGAACCGTGTTCACATAGAATAATCGAACCATCGATGGTGAAAAAATGTATAATTGTACCAAGTAATCGGAGGAGAATCTTTTATCATCAAACACTCGGGGACTGACACCAAAAACTCGAAGCCATAAGACCTCAGGGCCGGAAACTTCGAGCTCATAAGCCCTCGATGAGGCACCAATATAAGCCCTCCATGAGGCAATAACCACATCTGTAAGACCTCGACGAGGCATGCTCAAATTTGTAAGCCCTCAAAGAGGCAACATCAAAATTGTAAGACCTTAGAAAAAAAGGCATAACCCCGATTCGGGGACTGTCCTCGACAGTCACCCCATCGATTCATCAAAAACTCGAACCCATAAGACCTCAGGGCCGGCAACTTCGAGCTCATAAGCCCTCCACGAGGCAATATCAACACTATAAGCCCTCCATGAGGCAATATCACCGATGTAAGCCCTCCGTGAGGCAATATCAACGACATAAGCCTTCCATGAGGCAATATCAACTTTGACTCAGGGACTTTCCTCGACAGTCGGTTCATAGCCGTAAGACCTTAGGGCTGGCAACTTCAAACTCATAAGCCCTTCATGAGATGCCAGTGTAAGCCCTCCACGAGGCAATATCAAAACTATAAGACCTCAAGCAAGGCATGTAGTAACTTGTAAGACCTTAAAAAGTCATAATCCCGATATCAAAGTCAAGGCTATATATCAAACTTGTAAGACCCCTAAAAAGGCATACCCTCGATATAGACGCCGAGACTATCTCACTCGGGGACTAAAAGGCTACGGCCAAATACGATGATCGCCGTCATAAGTCTCCAGACAAACTAACGCGACTCGGAGACATCCGACTGTTGCCATAAAATCATAGGACTCCAATTACTTCAAAAAAACTTCGAAAAGAACCGGTTAAAGGTTGTACCGACCTAACGCGTAAGAGCCCAAGTCGCCAGCTACAGGTCGTACCGACCTAATGCGTAAGAGCCCAAGTTTCCAGCTACACTAAAGGTCGTACCGACCTAACGCGTAAGAGCCCAAGTCGCCAGCTGCATTAAAGGTCATACTGACCCAAAGAGCCTCAAGGACGATTTAAAAACCTAAGGGTCAATGAGCTCAAGTCGAAACCCGACTCAGAGACTGAGCCTTAAATGACTAACTAAAGCGCCTCAGGGCCAAATGCGTAAGAGCCCAAGTCGCCAGCTACACTAAAGGTCGTACCGACCTAAAACGTAAGAGCCCAAGTCGCCAACTGCATTAAAGGTCGTACCGGCCCAAAGAGCCTCAAGGTCGATTTAAATACCTAAGGGTCGATGAGCTCGAGTCGATACCCGAATCGGATACTGAGCCCTAAACGGTTAACTAAAGCACCTCAGGACCAACTGCGTAAGATCCCAAGTCTCCAGCTACATCAAAGGTCGTACTGACCCAATGCGTAAGAGCCCACGGGCCAGCCTAAAAAAGCCTCCGGGCCAATTTGTAACCCCGATGGTTTCATTTCGAAATCCAATTCATCGGGCTGATTATCAACAAGCAAAATAGAAATACCAAAGAATTATATATATATATATATATATATACATATATATATATTACAAATATACATTTACAACGCTCCCACACGAGTCTTATACAAAGAACAAAGAATAAAAATCTAGTCCACTCTTGGGACCAGCTCCCTCGACGGCCTCTCGGACTAGCTCCCACGACGGCCTTCAAATATCAGCATCGGCTCAAGAGGAAAGGAAAAACTTGGCGTTGATCTCATCCGTCTCGGCCTGCTTTATCTCTTTCGATAGGTCAAAGCCCCTAGCATGGATCTCTTCGAGGGTCTCCTTCTGAGACCTGCATCGGGCATACTCATTGCCCCTCCTCTCTCTGTCAAAGGCTCCCCTCAGCTCGGCCCGAGCATCAGCAACATCTTTCAAATAAACAACCACCTTCTTATCGGCCTTCACTTGAACTTCTTCAGCTTCAGCCCGGGCGTCCACGACCTCAGCCTTCATATTCAAAAGATCAGTATCGAGCTTGGAAATCCTACTCGTCTGAATCAAATTACTTTCTCGAGCATTACGAAGTTGCATCTCGAGGGTAGAGTCCTTGGCCAAGGCATTCCCTTGGGCCACAACATGAACGCCTATCTGTGCCTTTAATGCATCGCATTCGGAATTCACTTGCCCGACCTCACCCTAAAGGCATTCCAACGCTTTTGTTTTTCTCTGCAGCTGAAGAACCGAAACATTAGTTCCCAAAAGCGGGAAAGGAAGCATGTTCTCCTTCAGGATAAGGGTTACCTGACGCTCGAGATTGCCTTTATAGTTTCGACTTCAATGCATCTCCAATCGAAGATGTATCAACTCTTTCGTCTTCTTAGTGCAAAGAAGCCTGAGAGATTTTTCCTTGCCCAAAGCTTCCCGCAACTTTGTCTCACAATGAAGCAGCTCGAACTTGAGCTTGTCAAAGACCTAAGGAAAAGAAGCTTCAGTTCAAAGCATGAAAATTCATAGCTGAAAAGCCAACAAAATCAGCCAAAACTCACCACGGAGCAGAGCCGTTGAGCCTCCTCAAAAGTTGAGCGTGCATCTACTGGCCTGGTCCCATCGACCCTAGTTGAACCGCTCTCGATGGGGATATGATCGCTCGAGACCCCACTTGATTTAGGCGGCCCCTAGCCCCAAGCGTCCCTCGAATTACCTTTGAGGGAGGAAGCAGATGATGGTGAAAGACTCTCTCTCTTTCCTTCTCATGGAACCTCTCTCTCGAGGCTAGAGGTCCCAGGACCGGCAGGTTCGGCAACCTCGGGAGGGCCCCTGGTTCGAGCCATAGATGAAGAACCACCCTCCCGAGGAGAGCTGATATCCACGAAATGACCAACACATATAAAGTCCTCTTCAGCGACGGCATCTCCTTTCTGTCTATGAGCAGTCCCCGCCTCAGTGAGAATGTCCTCATCCATCGAGGACCTTTTTCGCTTATTATCCTCTCTCAGCTCCGAAGTCGATGGTCCTTCCCTCTCCTCAAAGGGGCACAGTCTCATCTCCGAGAATCCACCAACACCTGCAGTAGCGTAGTTAATATGCATAAAAGGAAGCATTCATCAAAAGGCAATCAAATGGCTCATACCGTGGTGCTTTGCTTCCCATCTACCCTTCGACAAATCTCGCCACTTGCATTCATCATAGGACGACGAAGCTGCCAGCCTCTGAGTCCAGTCCGCAAGATCGAGGATCTTTTCCGGCATCTACGGGACTGCTGAGAAAAAGAAAGAAACATTCTTATAAATCAACCAAAGTAAAGGGCACTAAGGTACGACATAGCTTACGTTTGAAGTTCCATTTCTCGGGGAATGTCAGGAATTGTGCATGAATGATATCGAAGGTCCTCACTCGGACAAACTGACTCATCTATCCTCGGTTCTGGTACTCATCATAACTGGCAATAAAGGGCTTGGTGGATCAGCGTCGTAACGCAATCAGGCCCTGACAATGCAGAGGCCGATATAATATGATAAGGTGGCTAAGGGTAAACTCGAGCTCAGCCTTTTCAGTAAAGTACCTCATCATCAATGCTATCCGCCAGAAGAATGGATGAATTTGATCCATAGTGACTCTATACCTTTGGCAAAATTAGAGCACGAGGCGGTCGAGGGTACCCAATGTAAGTGGGTACGTATACACATTCAAGAATCCTTCCGCGTAAGCCATAATATTCTCTTCTCGGGAAGGTATCTGCACCATCACATTTTCTCCCCATCCGCAGTCTCTCCTCACGGCCTCGAGGTGGTTTTCTTCTGTCGATTGGATGAACCTCGACCCGCATGCTCTCGATCCGCAGTCTCTCCTCACGGCAACATCATCCTTTTTGTATGAGGAGACCAACTCGTCGGCCTCAGACTTGGCCGTGGATAATGCATCAGCCTCCTCCTGAGCACCTCGAAGAATGTCTTGAATCGAGGATAGCTTCCCCCAAAGTACGTCCCTCTCCGAAGCCACGACATTATTCAACCGCGCCAGCTCAAGGATTTCGGCGTCCTTGGCCGCAACATCCTCTCGGAGCCTCCTTACCAGGGCATCCAAGACACAGGAAATAAAGCCAATTAGCACCAAGTATGGCAGCGAAAGTTAAAATTATGGGTACCCGAGTACCTGCTTGATGAAATCATCCCTCTCTTGGTGCGCCCTCTCCGAGCTTGCCCGGAGGTTGATCAACTCCTCCTTTTTTCAAGCACATAGAGCCTCCAGCTCGATTGATTCCAATGTAATCTTCTCAAGCTCCTCTCTACGATGAGTCAACTCATCTTGCATCTTGGAGAAAGCTTGGTCATACAACTTCTTGACCTACTACACAAAGGAAGAAAATCATAAAGCAAGAATAGAAAATCGAAGAACAACATATTATTTTGAGAATGTCACTTGATGTTGGAGCCTCTCGGCTTCCTCAAGGGAAACGGGGGAATCAACATCGATCTCCTCCTCTACACCTTCAAAATAGTCTCTAAAGCAATCATCCTCTCCACGAGAGGTCCCCAAAAAGGGGGCATTCCTGTCTTGGCATCTCGTATCTCCTCTGGAGAAAACAACAGGCCCGATTGAAATCGACCGGCGACATCAGCCTCCATCGAGGCTTTCTCTCGCCCCTGAAAAATTTCGGAAGCAGACCCCTCGAACTCACCGACGCGTACTGTGCCATGTCCGACGAGCGGCTTGGGGACTGCACCTGAACCCTCATCGAGGGCCTCCTCATCACAAGTCGGGTCCGCATCGGCCGCCTCCCACTCAGCAGACGACCGCCCAACAACTCTCGAAGCATCAACGCCTCGTTTAGCCCTTTGTACCAAAGGGCAGGTATCATCGCTTTCTTCCTCGGCTCGCAGGATCTCAGCGGCCATTGAGGATAGGACCGTGGCATCGGTCTTGGGCTTCCGAGTCTTGGCTTTTTGGATTTTAGAGACTCCGCTGAGGCCTCATTTTTCCTTTTTTTGTCCTTGGCAGTCTTAGGAACCTCTTCCTCACCAGGAGGGGGTGGTCTCATCAACATGCCTTCCCCTAGGCCTGCATAAGCGTGATGTATCAAACTCACCACCATCGATAATACTTTCAAACAATAAGGGAATAACAACAATGAGAACATACCGTGATTCTTAGCCTGCCACCGTGTTCTAGCCAAATTGCACCAGACACGTTCATTATATGGGAGAGCGGAGTCCAAAAGTTTAATCCATCCCGGAAGGTCTTGGACCACGCCGGGGAACCAAACGGTGGCTACATAATTAGAAGAAAATCAGTCAAGAGAAAAAGAGGTGGTAAAACATACTCAATACAGGGATACTTACATTTCATATTCCATTCCTCCGGGAACGGCATTCTATAAGAAGGGATGATGTCCGAAGTTCTTATTCTAACAAATCGGCTCATCCATCCCCGATCTTTATCCTCGTCGATGTAGGCGAAGAACGCCTTGGAAGATCGACGGTGCAACTTAATTAGGCCCCCCGGAAGAGACGAGGGCTGTATAATCTGATCAAGTGGTCTAGGGTGAAAGTCGTTCCCTCGAACATGTTAGTAATGTGTCGAATCATATATACAATCCTCCAAAAAGAAGGATAAATCTGACCGAGTGTCACTCGGTATTGATGACAAAGTCGAGAATCAGCGGATCAATCGGTAGAGAGGAAGAATCTACGGTGCCTAAAGTAAAAGGGTATGTATATACGATGAGAAATCCAGCCTTGCACGTGACTATTCTTTCGTCAACTGTAGGAATTTCTACTCGGGCTGCCTCCCCCTAACGGCAGTCGAGTTTTACCCTCTATGTCTCGGATACTACGCTTATATATCGAGACATAGGCTAGCATCGGCCCGGTGTAGAAGGGGGGTTTTTCCATTTTGAAATTGGAGACGTTGTCGAAAGGACCAGGGAAGCACCGCTCGATGGTAGGAGGAGTTTTTGACTTGCCCTTAGATGGGCGTGATGAAGAAGCGGTTCCCTTCTTTTTAGGTACCTTTTTGGAAGTTTTTTCCATGGTTATTACTGAGTTTTGAAGAAAGAACATGAAGAAGAAAACGCAGATAGATGATGAGAGTAGAGAACACTTAGGAAAACTCTGAAGACTTGAAGATGTTGTAAAATTATGAAAAGAAAAGTGATTGAAGTATTTATAGAATCCCTTGAGGTATGTTTTGAAGCGGAAAGGTCGAACCAATAGCGGTTCGTGGGCTTCTCGAGAATTGTGCTGACAGCGACCTCTGCGCATCTTTTTATGTCACGTCATTTAATGCTCTGAGGAGACTGACGTCATAATAGGGATATCGAATAATCAAGAATCCAAGACCATTTCTTATCACTTTATTCTAAGAAACGCGGGGACTATCTGTATACGGCTAAAATCAAAGAGCCCGATTTTATGATCAACGTCACTCAGAAGGCTCGAAGTATCTTGAGTTGCAGCATCAAAGAGGCATGTCGAGGATCCTCTACCTCGGGGTAGAGCAAATCGAAGACCAACATGGAAAGGCGTAAAATTTCCAAAAGGCACGTGGTTAAAGCTAACCAAGTACGCAAAATAGTACAAGCCCGTACCATGGCATTAAATGGATATACCAGCCATCTCTTTTTGTAATAATTACACATGTACTATGTTGGGATTCCCCCTCATATATAAAGGGGACCCTTGTCATTTTGTAACACACATGATATTCAATACAAGAACAAGAACATTCTTTGCTCTCTAACTCAAACATTCTTTGCAATTGTTCCATTGATTTATTACCTTTCATTTATTATGTTCATTAAATTGTTCTTCATTTATTGTTCATCATTGATCACAAAGAGGTCATCTTCGAGGCCTTCAATATTTTTTTATCCTCATCGACTGCTCTCTGTTAAACTCTCGAGCTCAACCTCGAGGCCCTATTTCGACCAAGCCCGAGGCCCTGTCTCTCACCTGCTCAGTTTGCATAATGTCATTATCCTTTGCTTTTATCTCATTTCTTACTCCTAACTTAGCATCTATTGCCTAAACAACTAGTATTAAAATAGATCACATATTTTTAGAACCACAAAATTAAATATAATTACCTTTTTCAAGGTAAACAATATCATTTAAAGTACATGTAAATATTTAATTTTCAAATATTGTAAGAAATGTTGGTTAATCTTCTTATCTTTATAATTTAATTTCTTTTTTAAAATAAAAGACAAAATAAAAATAAAAAAAGAAGTAAATTAATGAAGCTAACGTAAAAATCTGATTTAATAAAGTGTCACGACCCGAATTTCCCACCGTCAGGACCGTGATGGCGCCTAATATTGAACCCGCTAGGCAAGCCAACATTACTGATTAGTTACCTTATTCCTTTATCTTTAACATCTTACCAGACTTTATAATAAAATCACGAAAAATTTAAAATACGAGATAACATGATTTAACAGTTTGATATAATACTAATACGAAATCCAGAACCAAAGTACTCCCAGAACAAGTGTCACAATCTCACGGACTGTCTATGAATACTACAAATAGGAGTCTGAACGAAATAAATACATTTGTCTCAGAAGTAAATAAGAACAGAACAAAAATGAAATAGGAGGGAACGCCAAGGCCTGCGGACGTCTACAGAACTACCTCGGAGTCTCCGCTGGACTGAAAGCAGCAACCCTGACCTAAGGTCCGAAGAGTCCAGTACCGGGATCTGCACAAAAAGTGCAGAGTGTAGCATCAGTACAACCGATCCCATGTATTGAGTAAGTGTCGAGCCTAACCTCGGCGAAGTAGTGACGAGGCTAGGACACGACAACCAACTAAACTTGTGCAGTTTAAGCAGCTACATACAAGGAAAGGGGAACATGCTGAGGGAAGGAAATATCAGCTAATGGAGATAAGAAGTAAAGTGACAATTTAGATATCAATTTAAACAACAGAAATAACAGCACAAAAACAAGTGCACAACATCACCCTTCGTGATTTTACTCTCATTATCACCAAATAATAAATAGGAATGCACGACATCACCCTTCGTTCTTTTACTCTCATCCTCACAATAAATCAATAGAAACGGCACGACAACACCCTTCGTGCTTTTAATATCATAATACGGCACGCCATCACCCTTCGTGCTTTTACGCTCATCCTCACAATATCATACACGACATCACCCTTCGTGCTTTAACACTCATCCTCACCATCAATCAAATGAATAACAACAATCCGGCAAGGAAAATCAACAGTACAATAGTAATAAAAGCCATAACATCCCGACAAGGGAGCTAACAGTAGAATCAATATCATCCCGGCAAGGGAAACAACTATAACCAATCTCACTTAGTTACTTAACTTCACGTAATAATTCTTAACTTGAACCAATACTCAACAATGATCAATACCAAGAAATACCACCAACATGGATAATTATCAAATTGAACTCAAGTAATGCTTAATCAAAAATTACATAAATCACAATAATCGACTCACGGCATGCTTGACACCAACGTATAGATACTCGTCACCACACATACACATTGCACATTATACTAACACGTAGAAAATAAGACACAATACCTATTCTCTCAAGCTAAGGTTAAGCCAAACACTTACCTCGAATTCCACGACCAACTCAAGCCTCAATTACCGCTTTCCCTTTATAGTTCGCCTCCAATTCAATTGTATGTAGACATAATTAGCTTAATAATATCAATAAATGCTAAATAATTCAACCCCAATGCTTAATTATGAGTTTTCTATCATTCTTCCCAAAAAGTCAAAATCGACTCCGGGCCCGCTTCGTCAAAACACGAGGTTCGGACCAAAACCCGATCACTCATACACCCACGAGCCCTTGTTTCAGAATCCGAACCCAAATCGAGGTCTAAATCCCCAAATTTGCAAAATCCCTAATTTTTACCCTTCAAGAACAAGATTTAGGCCTAGAAATCTAATGGGTGTTGATGAAAAATGAAGAAAATGAGTTTAAGAACACAAACCTATGATTTGGTGATGAAATCACTCTTCAAAAATCGCCCCTAAGCTTCCTTGATTTAAAAAATATGAAGTTATGGCCTAATTCCCGTTTTGCTACTGTTTTAAGACCCATGGGCAGACCCTCTACGCGATCGCGTGGGGACTGCTGCGTTCGTATAGCACGGGCCCCCATTGGCCTTCGCGTTCGCGTGTCTTTGGCCGCGTTCGCATAGGGTTCTCCTAAATTCCCTGACCAGTCCCCTCCTAAGCTATGCGTTCGCGTATAAGGGGTTGCGTTCGCATAGAGCAGTCCCCCAGTGCTCCACGCTTGCACCCCATTCTATGCTTTCGCATATAACAAACCCAGCTCCAGCCCTTTTTACCCTTCGCGTTCGCATGGGTGACCACGCGTTCGCATAGCACAAAGTACCAGACACCAGATACAGCAATTACACCAGATTTTTCAAAGTTCAAACCACTCCGACACCTATCCGAAACTTACCCGAGCCCTCGGGGATCTAAACCAAACATGTACACAACCTTAAAAACATTCTATGGACTTAGTCGTACGATCAAATTGCCAAAATAACATCTTAAACAATGAATTTAGCATAAAAATCAAAGGAAAATCTCAAGAGCTTTCAAAGTTTCAATTTTCACAACTACGGGTCCGAATCACGTTAAATGACCTCCGTTTCTTACCAAATTTTACGAGCACAACTCAAATACTATATTAAACCTGTACCGGGCTCCGGAACCAAAATACGGGCCCAATACCATCAATTTCAAATATAATAAAATTTTCAAAAACTCTTATAATTTTCGTAAAACAATTTCTTTCAAAAATTCATTTCTCGGACTTGGGACTCGGAATTCAATTTCGGGCATACGCCCAAGTCCCATATTTTCCTACGGACCCTCCGGGACCTTCAAATTACGGGTTATGGTTAGTTTTCCCAAAATGTTGACCGAAGTCAACTTAAATTCAATTTTAAAAGCAAAATTAGCATTTTCCTCAGTTTTTCATATAAAAGCTTTCCGGATATACACCCGGACTGTGCACGCAAAATGAGGTGAGATAAAATGAGGTTTTCGAGGCCTCAGAACACAGTTTTAACTTCTAAAATAGGAAATGATCTTTTGGGTCATCACATAAAGATAAACAATCCCAATCCCCATACCCCTTACGTTTCTCACCTCAGGTTGCACACACACAAAACACTCCTCACGTCCGTCCCCACTATCACATCTCTCACGTCACATAATCTTCACACACACACTATCATCAGCACATGCACATTATGTATAATCCACAACTCACACAACACTAGAGAATGCACTCTTTTAGCATTAAAGGAGAGGAGTAACCCAATCTCAAGTTCCATTTTCACAAAGCACACAAAGTTGGCGATTTTCCATTTAAGATCCAGGTTTTAAAAGTTCTCGTTGAGTTTTTGGTTTATGGTTCACTGTTGTTTATTGCTATTTCAAGTTCGACATTGAATATCTATTTGTTGGAGCTTTCTCAATATATATTAAAAATCTTCACCGCAAAGGTTCTTATTCTTCTCTTGTTGTAGTTACTTTCTGTGTTTAATAATTTGTGGAGAAGTTTAGTTCTATTTTGAATTTGTTCGTTCAGATGCATGTCTTTAATTTAAATTAATTATTAAAAATAAAAAATTTCATAGTGACAATATACAATTTCTTTGATTATCGAGAGCATTTTTAATGTTTGTTTCAAGTATTCAGTGACTATAATTTAAACAAGTTTCTGAATAGTCAAATTTAGAGTTTATTAACTAAAGGATTAGTATTAACCTATGATTATGATATAATAAATTATTTAATTAATCTATGAGAAGTACACATGTTTTTCATTCTATGCAACTCTCAATCCATAAAGATACGATATTACTTGATATGTTACCATGTAGTTCGTGCCCTCATATTTTGATTTTTTTTTCTTTTTTGAAACTAACTTAATGGAACTTTCAGCATCTTCTGTTAAAGGTTTAACTCATAATTTGCATTAAATTATTATTATTATTACTTTTGTATATTATTCTGATTAGTTTAAGTATTATTCATATATTATTATTGAAACTGTACTATGGGAAATTTATTAATAAACAAAGCCTAGATGAAAGTCAAGGCCGATTGATTGGTAAGAAAAATAATTGTGAGTGAGATATGTCACAAACTAATTCATGACTCGTTGCAATAAATAAATAAAAAATATTAAAAAATATACAGTTAAATGTCTCGTATATGAAAGAGAATGAATGGAAAACTTTTAAAAAAAGGTAGAAAAGTTTTACACGCCCTTTAAATATTAGTTCATGTGTTCATAATCGAACCTTGGATTGATATGCTTAAATAATAAAAGGATCATGTGCGAATTCCCGCGTCTTGATACCTTTCTATTAAAATAATTATATTTTAATCATGTGTACATACCCGTACCTTAGTTTAATATCCAACTTCAAAGAAGAATATCTTGTGTGCGTACCGCTTCTTGGTGAACACAATTAATAAAAAAAAATAATTAACTAAGTGGTAATAAGCAAATCATAATCAATAAAATAAAATAATAGCCAAAAAATTGATTTAAGTCTTACATTAGAAAGCGACCGTGCTAGAACCACTGGACTCGGGGGGTGCCTTATACCTTCCCCTCGGTCAACAGAATGCCTTATACCTTCTCGTCGCATGTATGATTCATGAGCGGGATAATAGATGCATCTATGGTTCGCGCCGTTCGACCCTCGACAGTGGACAATTTACATTTATGTTGGATCGAGCCGAACGTCCTCGGTGGTATTTGTGTGTGATAATAGAACTGGAATCCCCTTTTGTAATTGGTATAAATTCATTGTTTGTGCGATTACATGTTTTAAAGGATGGAAGTGATTTAAGCTCTTAATTATGGGGAAGATTTGTTCAGTTATTTCTTGTTCTAAGTCTTATGTTGTATATCATGCTTATTTAGAAGTTCATATTATCATATTATTGGACCACTAGTAAGTGTCGGAGTCGACATCTCGTTACTACTTCTTCGAGGTTAGACGGGAACTTATTGAGTACGCGTTATTTTCGTACTCATACTACACTTGTTGTACATTTTATTGTACAGGTACATGTATGGATAGTGGCCTTGTGGGCGCAACGGTGTTGTTGATACGGGGGCTTAGGTGAGCTACATCTTATGAGACGATCCGCAGTGAGCAGAGTCTCCTTCGGAGTACTTGTATCTTCTTTTCTGTCCAAATTTGTATTCCGGACAGTTATTGTATTTAACTTTACTTCCTAGTAAACACTCATGCACTTGTGACACCGGGTTCTGGGATGATTATGGGATATTTAGTATTGAAATTGGAAAATGTTAATATTATTCCTTAAAGTTCATTTGTTACTAGTTAAATTGAAGGAAATTTATGTTTTCAGAAATATTAAAATGAGAATTTAATTAACTATTTAGTGTTGGATTGCTTGACAGTGGTGTCCGGTGCCATCGCGACCTTTAATGAATTTTGGATCGTGACCCCAGCCTCTGGTGGCTCTAGCAGGAGGCTCGGGTGCCTGATCGTCAGATCACCCGGTACGGGTCCTCACCATTGTGAGAAAGAATAGAATAGAGAATTTTAGAATTTGATGTCAATAACCCGCACGACACGTAAATCAAAGAAATATGATCGTTCTTAATAGTTCCATAGCCTCCCGAAGATAAGTACAGACGTCTCCGTACTGATCCACGAGACTCTAATAAATCGGCTTGTGACTCGTGACACCTATGAACCTAGAGCTCTAATACCAACTTGTCACGACCCATTTCTCCCTCCATAAGACACCGTGACAACACCTAGTCGCTACGACTAGGTGATCTCGACCAAATCCACACTACTATTAAGTAGCTAGGCGGTCGATGCAATAATAACCAACAACAGTCGGGATCGAATCCACAATGAGTTAACAAATGGGAATTAGGTGTATATCTAAGTGAGTTGCGAGTTTTGGCTCTAATTGCACTTCCACAAACTTGGTTGGTATTCTACTTCTATTTTTACTCTATTGATTTCAATTAATAAAACTAAGGATAATATTTTTGTTTTGGTTTTTTCAAATGATTAAAGAGACTAGGGTCGTGACTTCTACCTAGGTGATTATCTAACGGGTTATAAATTTCAGGGCAAGCTTGATTAGTTGGGGTTGCAATATAGCTATCACACCCAGGTACTCACTCTACACCTCTCGGTAGTTTGAGTGATTTTTCCCAATTTGGCTTTCTCGAGTCCAAATGGGTATTTGTGCAAAGCAAGTGATATTAGCTCAAGTCGGTTATTACTATCTCTAGGTTTAACCCTTTAATTGGGGCTCTTAATTTATTGAGTTCACCCCAATTCCTTGTTAGCCAAGTTTTCCTATACTTAGTCCCTCTTTCTCAAGTAGAGACTAAGTCATTTAGGCATGAATCAATGTTTGCAATTATTAATTCTTGAGTTCTAGCAAGAACTAGGCTAAATATCACTAACCCAATCACAAACAAGCCCTAAATCAAACACCTATTAAATACCCACATTAGGGTTGGGTCACAACCCTAACTATGGGTTTAGCTACTCATGGAAATTGCAGAAATTAAAGATGAATTGAAGATAGAATTCATAATATTAGATTATGGGATGAAAATCTAGTGTTTAGAGACAAATCTAGCGCAAAATTGCCAAAAGCAGTAAATTAAGACGACACAGGTGCTCCTCTAAAAAATAACTTCACCTAAAAATGACAAAAAGTTCTATTTATACTAAGTTGAAAATATCTAACAGAAATGCCCCTGCCGAGGTTATGCGGCCGCATAATTCTGAGTGTGGTCGCACACTTGCTTCTTCGGCCGCATAATTATGGTGTGGTCCGCATTCTTTGACTTTGAGTTCTGGCTTTTGCTGGACTTCTGCGGACCACACAATTCTAAGTGCGACGGCATTCTTGATTATGCGGCCACATAAAAATGATGCGGTCCGCACTTCTTATCTTTGGACTTGTACCAAGTGCTCTGAATCTTCATTCATGCGGACCGCAAAATTGTGGGTGCGACCGCACTTGGCATCCTGCGGCTGCACAATATTTGTGCGGTCCGCAATCCTTCAGCTTGACCAAATGTCAACTCTCTTAACATCGTCTATCGCGGTCCGCATAATATTGAGTGCGGCCGCACAATATTTGTGCGGTCCGCACCTCTTTACTTGGTACATTTTCAGTATCTGAACTTTCTTATGTGACCGCACCAAAATTATGTGGTCCGCACAGTTGGCGTTTTTGCCCTGTTTTTAGTTCTTGTTCACTTTTGACTCCTTTATGAGTTGATTTTGATTCCTTTTGGCTCATATTGCAACATTCCTGTAAGAAAACATATTTCATTAGTTTTCAAGAATACCTTTAAGCATTTTGACCTAAAACACAAGTAAAAGAGAGAAAATAATCGGTCAAAATCCCTACTTATCACTAGGTAAGCCTAATAATTTTGAAATAACGGAAATAAAGTACTAATTAACGACTAAACTTCAAATAGATATTATATATTGATAAAAAACATTGTTCGGCATGTACAAGTAAACCAGAACTCGAATATAAGTAGTATTTGTCATGACCCAAAATACTAACTTAGGTCGTGATGGCGCCCAACACCGGGGTTAGTAAGCTCACACTCAGATTACTAAGGGTTTTCCCCATATTTGATTAAACATCCCAACACGTGCCAAGTTTTAAAGTTCAAAACATTGATTGAAAAAGATAATAAGCCAATTTAATCAAAAGCAGTCATAAAGAGGCGTGAGCCAATATATATATACAGACCCGCAAACCACAATAACTATTACGTGTGTACCAGGAACTAGTATCACAAGTCCTACGGGCATACTAACAGAATATACAAAAGATGTAATATAACTGTCCCACTGTCTGGAATAAATAGACGGGAATAACAAAAGAAACTCCATGGTGCTGCCGAGGATCGTCAGGAGAAGCAGCTCACTGTGAAGTCAGGTCCAGTCTATACTCAGAATCGAGCTCCGGTCTGATAACCAGATGCACCAGCCTCAGAACATGTAAAATTAAGTACAGAAGCGTAGCATGAGTACATAAACAAATATGTAACTAGTGAGTATCCCGCCTAACCTCGAAGAAGTAGTGACGAGAGGTCGACTTGACACTCACTAAGTTCCAACAAAATAATTAAACAAGATATAATATCAGTAATAGGCATACGAGGATGATGAAAACAGTAAACATTAAAGATAACTGTAATTCAAATAAATAATGGAATTAAATAAACAATTATTATTTCATTTTCCTTTTTTAAAATATATTCCCACTCAATATCCATGAAAATCATTTACAATTTAGCATGCACATACGGGATAAGGACAACCGGCCTGAGCCATCATACTAATCATATATGTGCACTGCCAAAGGTCGAACGACCCGAACCATAATATATCTTTCGATCTCGCTGTGGCGTACGACCCGATCCCATGAGAGTGGGGGAAATAACACTCCACTCGCGGCCAAGTAAATTGCGAAGCGGTCACATGTACACACAATCCATACAATATTCTTCATAAATTACTTTTAAGTGAACAATACCTTTAAAATTCTCAAATTCCATGATCTCAGGGGAACAAAGCCGCATATAACATTAATTCATCAAGCATCTAGTTCATTTCAAGGAAAAACACAAGGCGGTAGGCCTAAATACCCGTACATAACAATAATATCAGCTACGTACGGACTCTCGTCACTTTGTGCGTACGTAGCCCCCACAATCATTAGCACATAGTCATTTAAATCACCTAGGTGGACAATTCCCTCTTACAAGGTTAGAAATGAGACTCACCTCGTGTCGAACCTACTCTTCGGGTCAAGAACGCGCCCGAAACTCCAACTCGACACCCACAGACTCGAAACTAGCCAAATGTTATACAAATATATCAATTTATACTCAACAATATGGAATTCTCCTATTTACTTAGTTATTTCACCTTACTTTGAAAAATCCTAAAATACACCCCCGGGCCCGCATGCTCGGATTCCGTAAATTTTTAAAGGAATCAATTACCCATAACCTAAGGATCATTAATATGTGATTTTTGTATGATTTCATGGCTAATTAACGGGTAATTCTCTAAATTTTTGTAAAGCCCTAAGTTACTACTCAAATCCTAGATTTTTCACTAATTAGGTAGTTAATTCAACTAGGAATTCATGCGTTAACTAACTTTAGGGTAAAATTCACTTACCTTTTCAGTAGCTAGGTCACGGAGCTCTTTCCCAAGCTTTCAAGGTCTCTAATGGTGGAAGAAAATGGGGTGAAATGAAATAACCCCGTGTTTTAAAGAACTCACTGCCTAATGTGGTTCCGCACCTGCGGCTCAAGGACCGCACCTGCGGTTTCGCGCCTACGAGAAAAGACTCGCACCAGCGGAAGAGGGGCAAGTGGCCTGGGCTCGCACATGCGGAGAGGAGCTTGCACCTGCGGCTCCGCTCCTGCGAATATTATCCGCACCTGCGAGAAATGGGCAGCCTCACCTGAAGCCGCGCTTGCGAGGCAAGGACCGCAGGAGCGGTCTTGCACCTGCGACTGGGCAAACGCATCTGCGGTCACACCAGATCAGGTGCACCAGAAACTGCTTCAGCAGGTTTTTGGCCTTGTTTGGTGCCCGGGAGGCACCTGGGCCCACCCGAGCCCCCGTCCAAATATACCAACAAGTCCCAAATCATAATACAAACTCGGTCGAGCCTTCAGAACACCCAAAATAACGCTAAAACTCAAAATCACACCTCAAAACCCCTAGAATCAAACTTAGGAGCTTTAAGTTTCTTGAATTCGCTAACATTGCGTCGAACTGAACTATACTACTCGGAATGACCCCAAATTTTGCGAGCAAGTCATGAATGACATAACAAAACTATTACCGGTCTCGAAATTCTGTTTGGACTTTGATAACACAAAAACACGTCCCAAAAAAAATTATGAACTTAAGGAAATTCTTATTTCGCTATTAGGCGCTGAAACACTCCCTGGTCATCCAAAACCCATCCCGAATATACGCCCAAGTCCGAAACCATCATACGAAGCTACTAGAACCGTTGAAACTAGATTCCGAGGTCGTTTACTCGAAATGTTGACCGAAGTCAAACTTGGCGTTAAAGACCAACCTTAAGGAACCAAGTGTTCCTATATCACTCTGAACACTTCCGAATCCCGAAGCACCCATCCCCGCAGTCATAAATCACAATAAGCCGCTATGGGAAGTTTCATTTAGGGGAACGAGGTCTGACAATGCAAAACGACCGGTCGGGTCGTTATAGTATTCCTAAAACCCGGTAAATCACGAGTCACAAGCTCTAAGAAATTTGTCTAACTGTCTTCTATACATTAGTGTCTAAAAGAGATAAAGGAGGAAAACAACAAAAGGGATAGAGGGAGACTTCGAGGATCTGCACGCGCGGGCAGATGTACCTTGAAGTCTCCAGTAAGCTGCAGCGACTGCACTAATGATGAGGCGGGTAAGATGTACCTGGATATGCGCACGAAAACATGTGCAGCAAAAGGGCGTGAGTACACCACAATGGTACCTAGTAAGTGCCAAGACTAACCTCGGTCGAGTAGTGACGAGGTCACGTCAGGGCCCTACTGAAATATATATATATATATATAACACAAGGCAAAGCAAAAATGAAATATCGCAGTAATTAAAGACTGAAATGTAACAAGGAAGAAATAAAGGAATAACAACAGCCCAGTGCACAGCAATACAAGAGGGGATCTCCCGAGATACCGTCTCGTAGTCCAAATCGTAAATGTGCAAGGGGATCTCCCGGAATACCATTTCGTAGTCCCAAAGTAAATATGCAGTATAGGGGGATCTCCCGAAATACCGTTTCGTAGCCCCAAAGTAAATATGTAGTACAAGGGGATCTCCCGGAATATCGTTCTATAGTCCTAAAGTAAATATGCAGCCAAACAATGGAATTCAATAGTTGTCACGACCCAAATCCCAATTTAAGTCGCGATGGCACCCAACTTCGATGTTAGGCAGGTCAACCTTAATTTACTAGTGATCCTTTTTTGATTTATAAAACAATTCACAATACTTAAGAGATTTTTCTTTCAAATGCATAAATTCAAAGTAAATTAGTGACTTAGACAACCAAAAGTGAGCAATAATTATAGTAATCACCACCATCATTACAACCCAAAAGAATAGAATATCCACTACGTGGGTATGCCAGGAACTGGCGTCACAGGTCTACGGGCATCTAATAGAAACGATTATCCAAAAGAAAATACAAGTTTGCCCTATTGTCTAAAGAAAAGTAATACAAACATAGCAAAAGAAAGGAGGAACTCCAAGGTGCTGTCAGAGAGATACGTCAAGGAAAGAAGCTCACCGAGAAGTCCACGCCAAGTATACGTCAGGGACGAGCTCCGGATAAATTCCCAGATGCACCTGCCCCAGAGCCTGTACAATTAAGTACAGAAGCGTAGCATGAGTACATAAACAGATATGTGCCCAGTGAGTATCCCGCCTAATCTCGTAGAAGTAGTGACGAGAGGTAGACGTGATACTTACTTGGGTCAACATTTTAAATAACATAATTTAATAAGGACTAGGCAGGCATAACAGTCGTAGTAATCACAAAGACATAAAATCTCAAGTATAATTGTAATTACTTTTGCATGTCAAATTTCACTAACATATAATGTACTATATTCCCTTTTTCACATGAAACAGTTTATACAATTACAAAAAATTCCCAGTAAATTATATAGCACATAATAGGCCGAAAGTGTACGGACGAAGCGTCGTAAAAATAAATGTGCGCTGCCGAGGGCCGAACGGCTCGAACCATAGATGCATCTATTACCCCTCTCGCGAATCAAACATGCGACGTGGTTGACATAATAGTAGGGAAATCCCGCTCATGAATCATACATGCGACGCGGGTGCCGTATACATACACATAATTTTTCAACATTTAGGGATTTAACAGAGATTGTACGTAAAAGCAAGAACTTAAGCAATATGATTTTTGAACATAACTTCCTAATACTTTCACACCAAACTCAAGGATACTATGCAACTCAAATACATTTAGGGACACATGTAAGGCAAATAAAAGCATGCTTGTGAGTCCTAGAACTACCTAACATAACATAATAGTAGCTACGCACGGACTCTCGTCACTTCGTGCGTGCGTAGACCCCTCAAATAAGGACATGCCATTATTTATAATCACCTATGGGGACAATTCCCTCTTACAAGGTTAGAAAGGAGACTCACCTTGTTTCGAACCTACTCTCCGGGTCAAGAACGTGCCCGAAAACTCCAAACTCGTCACCCAAGGACTCGAAACTAGTCAAATGTTGTACAAATATATTAATTTATTCTCAAAAGTATGGAATTCTCCTATTTACTTAGTTATTTCACCTTACTTTTAAAAATCCTAAAATATACCCCCGGGCCCACATGCTCAGATTCCGGAATTTTTTGAAGGAATCAATTACACATAGCCTAAGGATCATTAATATATAGTTTTTGTGTGATTTCATGGCAAATTCCTTGGTAATTCTTCTAATTTTTATAAAACCTAGGTTTTTACTCTAACCCTTAAATTTCCCCTAATTAATGATTTAATCTACCTAAGAATCCAAGTATTAGACTAAGTTTATGGTAGGAATTACTTACCTCAAAATAGGTAGGTCGTTTGGTTCTCTTGCATGCTCAAAAATCACCCCAAGGAAGAAGAAGAATGCCCAAAAATGGTTTAAGTCCCGTTTTATAACACACTACTCAGTTGCCCCTTCTATGCGTACGCACCAGGGGCAGTGTGTTCGCGATGAAAAAATAGCCAGGGCCTGATGAGGCCTTCTATGCGAACGCGGAGGGGTCTTCGCAAACGCAGAGGGGTCTTCGCGAACGCGGAGGCTACCTTGGTTAGACCTACGCGAACGCGGCTGGGGGGGGGGGTGCGAACGCACTGTATAAGGGCGAAGATGGTCTGGGCCAATGCCCTACTATGAAAACGTGGAGTACCTATGAGAACGCATAGGGAAATTTTCACCCCTGCCCAGATCCTTCTATGAGAACGCGACAGAGCAACCGTGAATGCATAGAAGGAAACCAGACACATAAATTCTGGTGTTCTGCATTTAACTCCGAGGGGTCCGAAACTTACCAGAGCCCCTCGGGACCCCGTCCAAAGGCACTGGCAGGTCTGTATTCATGATATGGACTCGCTCAAATTTTTGGAACGTGAAAAACAACAACGAAACTAAGAATTCGACCCCAAAACCAAATTGAATCAAACTTTGAACTTAAAGTTCTAGAATTCGCTTTCAATGTGCCGAACCGACCTATACTACTCGGAATGACACCAAATTTTGCAAGTAAGTCATAAATGGCATAACGGAACTATTCCCGGTCTTGGAATTCCGTTCAGACCTTGATAACATAAAAACATGTTCCAAACAAAATTTCAAACTTAAGGAAACTCTAATTTCGATATTGGGCGCTGAAACGCCCCCGGGTCATCCAAAACCCATTCCGAACATACGCCCAAGTCCGAAATCATTATACGAAGCTACTGGAACCTTCGAAACTCGATTCTGAGGTCGTTTACTCAAAATATTGACCAAAGTCAAACTTGGCCTTAAAGGCCAACCTTAAGGAACCAAGTGTTCCTATACCACTCTAAACGCTTTCGAATCCCGAACCACCCGTCCCCGCAAGTCATAAATCATAATAAGCCGCTACAGGAAGTCTCATTTAGGGGAACGGGGTCCTAATATGCGAAACGACCGGTCGGGTCATTACATTCTCCACCTCTTAAACAAACGTTCGTCCTCGAACGGGTCTAGAATCATACCTGAAGTGCTGAATAAATATGGATATCTGCTCCGCATGTCCTCCTCGGACTCCCAGGTCGCCTCCTCGACTGGTTGGCCCATCCACTGGACCTTTATGGAAGAAACTCTCTTGGATGTCAACTGGCGATCATGCCTGTCAATAATAGCACCTGGCTCCTCCTCGTAGCCCAACTTCTCATCCAACTGAATATTGCTGAAATCGACCACGTGAGAGAAGTCGTCATGGTACCTCCGGAGCATGGATACATGAAAGACCGGATGAACTCCTGATAATCTGGGAGGTAAAGCAAGCTCATAAGCAACCCCTCCACCTCGCCTCAATACTTCGAAAGGACCTATAAACCTCGGGATCAGCTTGCCCTTCTTCCCAAACCTCATAATACCCTTCATCGGCGTGACTTTCAACAGAAACTTATCTCCCTCCATAAATGATACATCACGCGCCTTCTGATCCGCGTAACTCTTCTGTCTGGACTGTGCTGTGCGGAGCCTCTCCTGAATCAACTTCACTTTCTCCAAAGCATCTCTCACCAGATCGGTTCCATGTAACTTGGCCTGGACATGCTCAAACCACCCGATAGGAGAACGACATCGCCGACCATACAAAGCCTCAAATGGAGCCATCTCGATGTTGGACTGGTAAATATTATTGTAAGCAAACTCGGCCAAAGGCAAGAACTGGTCCCACTGACCTCCAAAGTCAATCACACATGGCTTGAGCATGTCCTCCAATATCTGAACTGTCCGCTCCGACTGACCATCAGTCTGAGGGTGAAATGCTGTGGTGAGATCTATCTGGGTGCCCATCTCACTATGCAATGCTCTCCAGAAATTCGAGGTGAACTGAGGACCTCGATCTGATATAATGGACACCGGCACACCGTGCAACCGGACTATCTCCCGAATGTAGATCTGTGCCAACCTCTCAGAAGTATATGTGGTAGCCACTAAAATGAAATGCGCCGATTTGGTCAATCTATCCACAATGACCCAAACCGCGTCAACCTTCCGCAAAGTCCGGGGCAACCCAACCACGAAGTCCATAGTGATGCGCTCCCACTTCCACTTAGGAATGTGCATCTGCTGAAGTAGGCCTCCTGGCCTCTGGTGCTCACACTTAACCTGCTGACAATTAAGACACCTAGCCACACACTCCACAATGTCCTTCTTCATCTGCCTCCACCAGTAATGCTGCTTCAAATCACCATCCTCGCCAATAGTAACCTCCTTGGCACCACCCTGAACTATTGTCTCCTGAAGCTCTGCCAAGCACGGATCATCAAATTGTCGAGCCTTAATTTCACCCAATAACGAAGACTGAGCAACCACATGTGCTAAAACTCGACGAGGCTCTGAAAGGTCTAATCTCACCAGGCGATTAGTCAAGGACTGGATGTCCAAGGCCAGAGGTCTCTCCTCTGCTGCAATATAAGCCAAGCTACCCATAATCTCCGCCTTCCTGCTCAAAGCATCTGCTACCACATTCGCCTTGCCCGGATGATAAAGAATGGTGATGTCATAATCCTTTAGCAACTCAAGCCACATGTGCTGCCTCAAATTAAGATTCCTCTGTTTGAACAGGTGCTGTAAGTTGCGGTGATCCGTATAAACCTCACAAGACACCCCATACAAATAGTGCCTCCAAATCTTAAGAGCATGAACAATCGCCGCCAACTCCAAATCCTGCACAGGATAATTCTTCTCATGAACCTTCAGCTGGAGCGAAGCATAAGCAATAACTCTCCTTTCCTGCATCAACACACACCCCAAGCCAACGCGTGAAGCATCACAATATACTGCATACATCCCAGAACCGAAAGGCAATACTAGAACTGGTGTTGAGGTCAATGCTGTCTTGAGCTTCTGAAAGCTCGCCTCACACTCGTCGGACCATCGGAACGGGGAATTCTTCTGAGTCAATCTAGTTAATGGGGATGAAATGGAAGAGAAGCCCTCCACAAATCGTCGGTAGTAGCCTGCTAGACCCAAGAAACTCCTGATCTCTGTAGCTAAAGCAGGACGCGGCCAACTCTGAACCGCCTTTATCTTCTGAGGATCAACCTTGATACCCTCTCTGGATACCACATGCCCCAAGAATGCCACAGAATCCAACCAGAACTCACACTTGGAGAACTTAGCATATAGCTTCTGTTCTTGCAAAGTCTGGAGCACAACTCTCAAATGCTGCTCGTGCTCCCCCAGGCTACGTGAGTAAATCAAAATGTCATCAATGAAGACAATGACAAAGGAATCAATATACGGCATGAATACCTTGTTCATTAAGTCCATAAATGTTGTTGGGGCATTATTCAAGCCAAAGGACATCACCAGGAACTCATAATGGCCATATCTCGTACGAAAAGCAGTCTTCGGAACATCTGAGGTCCGAATCCTCAATTGATGATATCCCGATCTCAAATCAATCTTAGAAAACACCCGAGCACCCTGCTGGTCAAACAAATCATCGATGTGCGGCGAAGGATACTTGTTCTTAATGGTGACCTTGTTCAAATTGCGGTAATCAATACACATCCGCATAGTCCCATCCTTCTTCTTCACAAATAAAACTGGGGCACCCCATGGCGATACACTCGGCCTGATAAACCCCTTAGCTAACAACTCCTCAAACTGCTCCTTCAACTCTTTCGGAGACATACGGTACGGAGGAATAGATATAGGCTGGGTGCCTGGAGCTAAATCAATGCAGAAATAAATATCACCATCCGGAGGCATGCTTGGAAGGTCTTAAGGAAATACATCAGCAAACTCCCGAACCACTAGCACTGAATCAATCGTCGGAGACTCGGCGGTGGTGTCCCGCACATAAGCAAGATAGGCCAGACAACCCTTCTCGACCATATGTCGAGCCTTCAGGAATGAAACAACCCGACTGGCTGCACTAACTGAGGAACCTCTCTACTCCAGCCTAGGCAACTTGGGCATGGATAAAGTGACTGTCTTGGCATGGCAATCTAGCACGGCGTGATAGGTAGATAGCCAATCCATGCCTAAAATAATCTCGAAATCAATCGTGTCGAGCAATAGAAGATCCGCTCTTGTCTCGAACCAACAAAATGAAATCACACAGGACCGATAAATCCAGTCTACTACCACAGAATCGCCCACGGGAGTGGATACATAAATAGGAGTACTCAAGGACTCGTGAGGAACATCCAGGAAACAAGCAAATAAGCTTGACTCATATGAATAAGTGGATCTTGGATCAAATAACATTGATGCATCTCTACCACATACTGAAATAGTACCTGTGATCACAGCATCTGAGGCCACTGCATCTGATCGGGCCAGAATAGCATAGAATCTAGCTGGAGCACCAGATGACTAACCTCCGCTGGAATGAATAGGGGCCGACAAAGCTCCCACTGCTTGGCCTCCACCTCTGGGACGACCTCTACCAGCCTACCCTCCACATCTTGGTGGACGAACCGCCGGTGCTGAAAATGTAGGCTGATAACTCTGCTGAACGGCCTTACCCTGAAGCCTAGGACAAGTCCTCCTCATATGGCCTGGATCCCCACACTCATAACATCTCACCGGTGGCATGTTCTGCTGCCTTGAAGAAGAACCCTGGATAGCTAGGGGACGGTGAGAACCCTCCGGCATGGCACTGAAGTAAGGACTAGAAGACCCCTGATGACCGGAATACCCGCCTGAGGAACCCTGAATGGCTAGTGGATGGTAGGAACTCTCTGGCATGGCGCTGATATAGGGCCTAACTGGAGCACCAGGGGGAGGTGGTGGAGGAGCTAAATATGGAGGCCTGCTAGGCTGGCCTCTATCGAACTGACCTCTACCCCTGGCTGGGGCACCTATGAAATCTCCTGAAAATCTAGCTCTCTTATCATGCTGACTCTGCTCTCTGCCCCTCGAACGATAACCCTAAATCCGGTGAGCTATCTCGACCACAAGATGATAGGGAGTCCCCATCTCCATCTCTCGGGCCATGTTGGACCTAATACCTGAGTGCAGCCCAACTACAAATCTCCGCACTCTCTCAACATCAGTAGGAAGTATCATAAGGGCATGATGAGACAACTCCAAAAACCTGGCCTCGTAGTTTGTCACTGACATCTATCCCTGATCCAGCTGCTCAAACTGATACCGCAGCTCTTCCCTCTCGGAGGGTGGAATATACCTGTCCAGGAACAACTGAGTGAACTGCTCCCATGTGATAGGAGGGGAACCTACCGGTCTACCAAGGACATAGGACTGCCACCATCTGCGGGCCCTGCCCTCAAGCTGAAAAGTAGTGAAGTCAACTCCATGGGACTCCAGTATCCTCATGTTGTGCAGTCTGTCCCTGCACATATCAATGAAATCTTGGGAATCCTCTCCCTTCTCACCTCCGAAGATAGGAGGGTGCAATCGGGTCCATCTATCCAGTAACTTCTGCAGATAGCCGTCCGCAGCTGGTCTGAGCTCAGGTGCTGCTGCTACAGGCTGGGCTCTACCCACGGGCAGTGTACCCGGGGTCTGATAAACTGCTGCTGCATGGCCTGCAGCTTGGGCAGTAGGGGTCTGGACTCCCCCTCTTGCCTGAGATGTGGCAGGATCCGCTGGAAATAAACCAGCCTGTGTCATAGTGTTCATGAATCTCATCATATAGCCCATGACCTCCTGGAAGCCTGGCGCCGTCATAAAGTCCACTGGGGCAGAATCTGTTGGAGGCAAATCGCCCTGCTCCTCTGTGATAGGATCCTCTGCTGGATTTACTGGGTGTGCTACTGGAACAGCTCTGGGACGCCTTCGTCCCCTACCTCGATCCGGTGCCCTCCCCCGGCCTAGACGGTGGGGGTAGCGACATCTCCTGGGTTTGGAACGTCAGTCGCTCGTGTCCTCACCATCTGTGAGAGAATATAAGAATGAGATTTAATAAACCATCAACTACACGATAGAACATGAATAAAGATAGGTTTCCTAACACCCTATAGCCTCCCGAAGATAAATACAGACGTCTCCATATCAATCCACAAGACTCTATTAGGTTTGACCGTGACTTGTGAGACCTACATGAACCTAGAGCTCTGATACCATGTTATCACGATCCAAATCCCAATTTAGGTCGCGATGGCGCCCAACTTCGATGTCAGGGAAGCCAACCTTAATTTACTAGTGATCCTTTTTTGATTTATAAAACAATTCACCATACTTAAGAGATTTTTCTTTCAAATGCATAAATTCAAAGTAAATTAGTGACTTAGACAACCAAAAGTGAGCAATAATTATAGTAATCACCACCATCATTACAACCCAAAAGAATAGAATATCCACTACGTGGGTATGCCAGGAAATAGCGTCACAGGTCTACGGGCATCTAATAGAAACGAGTATCCAAAAGAAAATACAAGTTTTCCCTACTGTCTGAAGAAATGTAATACAGACATAGCAAAAGAAAGGAGGAACTCCAAGGTGCTTCCATAGAGATACGTCAAGGAAAGCAGCTCACCGAGAAGTTCACGCCAAGTATACGTCAGGGACGAGCTCCGGATAAATGCCCAGATGCACCTGCCTCATATCCTGTACAATTACATACAAAAGCGTAGCATGAGTACATAAACAGATATATACCCAGTGAGTATCCCGCCTAATCTCGTAGAAGTAGTGACGAGAGGTAGACGTGATACTTACTAGGGTCAACATTTTAAATAACATAATTTAATAAGGACTAGGCAAGCAAAACAGTCGTAGTAATCACAAAGATATAAAATCTCAAGAATAATTGTAACTACTTTTGCATGTCAAATTTCACTAGCATATAATGTACTAAATTCCCTTTTTCACATGAAACAGTTTATACAATTACAACAAACTCCCAGTAAATTATATAGCACATAATAGGCTGAAAGCGTACGACCGAAGCGTCTCGAAAATAAATGTGCACTGCCGAGGGTCGAACGGCTCGAACCATAGATGCATCTATTACCCCGCTCGCGAATCGAACATGTGACGCGGTTGACATAATAGTAGGGCTATCCCGCTCACGAATCATACATGCGACGTGAGTGTCGTATACATACACATAATTTTTCAATATTTAGGGATTTAACAGAGATTGTACGTAAAAGCAAGAACTTAAGCAATATGATTTTTTAACATAACTTCCTAATACTTTCACACCAAATTCAAGGATACTATGTAACTCAAATACATTTAGGGACACATGTAATGCACATAAAAGCATGCTTGTGAGTCCTAGAACTAACCGACATAACATAATAGTAGCTACACACGGACTCTCGTCACTTCGTGCGTGCGTAGCCCCCGCAAATAAGTACATGAAATTATTTATAATCACCTATGGGGGACAATTCCCTCTTACAAGGTTAGAAAGGAGACTCACCTTGTGTCGAACCTACTCTCCGGGTCAACTACGCGCCCGAAACTCCAAACTCGTCACCCAAGGACTCGAAACTAGCCAAATGTTATACAAATATATCAATTTATACTCAAAAGTATGGAATTCTCCTATTTACTTAGTTATTTCACCTTACTTTGAAAAATCCTAAAATACACCCCCGGGCCCACATGCTCGGATTCC